>VJOZ01054264.1:0-14197 GCA_009801055.1 Stichopus horrens
ACAAATTTCTGAACATGCTGCACAAGACCAGCCGTGCAGCATGTCCAACCGCTGTTGACGTCTCTCTTTGTGCGGACAGCTATCAATCGTTTGATCCGCATCACTAGGCACAGTTTTATCTACAGAGATATTACATGTGCTGGTCCAAAATTTTGCGCGTACAAGTCCGAGATTTGCATGTACTGCTCCAACATTTTGCATGTACTGGTATGAGATTTTGAATGCACTGTTCACAATATTGGGGAGATACATCATGTGAGGCTACCTCAAGCTCAGGTGAACAGACATCAGACAGGAATTAAATGAATAGACTGAAAATGAACAGACTGAATTGCTTCTACCGAATAGAATTAACAGGCGTCTATTCATGTCAGTTTGAGGTTGGCGTATACATGAAGTATATACCGAATATTTTGCATGTAGTGGTTTTAATCACAGCACCATAGGTGATCAAATTTCCAGATTACATAATTGGTCTGTCTTGGTCATAAATATAACCTTAAGCCTTGCAAACTACAAGCCCTGGCACTCTGTGGTGTTACAGAATGTTAGCACCATTTAATTTTATTGTTTGTAAAAGGAGCTTAGAGGTTGGCCAATCGACGTGATGCTTCAATCAACCTCAACTTTGTTTTGATTTGATAGCAATGTGTATCCCATTGAAAAGGGTAACAAGGTAGAAGGTAACAACAGTCAATAATAATATTCTGTAATGCCATCACCCTTAGCAAGGGTTTATTCCTTTAAGTTTCCCGAGTCTGTTGTCTCACGCAATGGAAAAAAAATTGCTTACAAATAATACCATCTGTGAATAATAAGGTAACTTTTCAAGTCATGTTGTATCGTCGTATAACATAAGGGTGTCACTGTCATAGATAAGGTTCACGAAACTTTTAAGTGAACAGGGTACAGGCATTTTTGCATCCAATTCAACAAATAGTTAAGGCAGAACTTTGTAAAGTTACCTTTCCAGTGTTCATCCATTCGTACTGGTCTCTCACATCGTCGAACTCTCTCGTAGACCCGTAGAAGTTTACGAAGCATGGTCCAAAAGTTGGAAGATATCCTGAAAAATGAACAGTTTCTCTTTTAAAACAGAAAGTGAATTCAACTTTTATTATTTAATTATGATGCAACTGATCAAAGTAATAAAAAACAAAAAAATATAGAAAACACAACAAAGTCTATAAAATTTTTTGCAATTTAGTCACTTGCAGACATCCCAAAGCTCACCTCCTTTGGTTATTTACGAACGACTCATTGTTCTGTTTTGACAAAACTATGTGCACTCCCATCCGCTGCCTTTCAAGAGTACTGGTAACCCTTAACCATCAACTCTAATGCTGTCCCAGTCTAGCACCTTGTTTCCTTGAAATCATTCTTACATATCAGTCGTGTGGAGATTTTTATACTCCTTTATCTACATGTATGATCACCATCTGGTGACTTCCTAGATGGTTTTCTAGCAGGTTTACTGCAATTCCGCTGAACATCCATCACTGATGGCAAAGTGCATCTTGAGTGCAGTTGTTGTATCAAGACAGGTAAGTGTAGTAAAAATCCTGCTGCTACTACATCTATCATTAAGAGAGTCAGTCTTTCCAGGATTTACATGAAGCAACATTCAACAAGTCAAACATTTGACAAAAAGCCAGCTGAAAATATGAAAACCCGTTCTTTCTGTGATGGCCCCAACCACAGCACACTATCAAGATTTCTGCACCATGTCTCATCAACCAAATCCTAACTTACCTTTTTAACCCAACGTATATAAAAACTCTCTTACTTTCTTTGATCTCTCCCCCTCTGTCCTTTTAATGAAGGTGGTGAAACTTTGGTCATAGTTCTATTCTAAACAACCAAAATGTTTACGACGTGCAGCTAGGATTCAAGAAAGCCAAATCGGTCTAAAAAGTTGTGATGACATCATAGAGATATGGACTAACTTCTAGCTGTCATCTGACAACATATAGGCCCCTACTATTCAATTTTCACCCACTACCATCAGTTTTGATAGACTTTGAACTGCCACTGCTAAAACACCAGGTGCTGACTTTGAACGGATAGGTACACTGCTGAGAGGACACATGATATTCCAGATGCTGTGGTTCAACTGCCAAAAAATCATGTAAACAGGTCGATGCAATGAACCATACAAAAATGGCACCTCGTACATTGATCTGTAGTTTGCTAATCCTTATCAGAGCCAATATATTCTGACTTTCGTTTCCACGCTCCTGCTGAGACTGATAACTCTGCCTCTAATCCAATTTTTAACTCAATCTGTTCACTTCTCATCTTTCATACGGCAAATACTCTGGATGCTGATATGATGCATTGGACACAAAACGTAACTTTTACGAAAACGATGCAAACAGAGGCACTTGAGAAAGAATAGCAGCTGATTGCAAAATTTAAGTTGTGGAAAATGTTTCAAGCCAAAAAAGAAAAACACAAAGCAAGAATAAAAAAAGAATGAAGAATTTGTAGATTAGATGTGACTGCAAAGTGGAACTTAGAAAGGTGAAGTAAGAGTGGGTGGGGAGGGGTAAGTGTGATGCAACACACAGTTTCATAAACTCATAGTCACTTTTTGAGGACTAAAAACATGGGGAAAGAAGTAAAAATTGGATTCATTTACTAAAATGACCTTCCTCTTTCAACAAAATTTCTACTCATCCAAGAGTATTTCAAAATGTTTTTTTTTTAAGTCCCTATTATTAAGTCATAAAACAAAAGTTGTTAGTGATCCAATCTCCCATGCTGTGCACTTGGTTTTGTGAAGAAAATCTTGAGGTCAGGTAGCTAAGGGGGAGGGAGAGGGGAAGGGACTGCAAAAAGAAGAAGAACATAGACAATTAACGACTGAAATGTTACAAATAAATGACTGAAAAATTACAGTCACTGCATCACATTTGTCAATCAGAGTGAGGACGTGTTAGAAAGCAATATGGTGATGTTAATGAAGAACTTGTCAGCTCTCAAATATGACTATGAGAGCACCATGAGTGTGATGAAGAGCACAAAGAGAAAACAAACATACACAAAGCATTTAGTGGTGGCATGGTTGGGGGGGTGGGTGGCCATGGTCCACCCACCAGTAGTTGTTTGGGGGTAAGTGCCAAGATTGAGAGGGTGCCTGCTGAGTCTAGTGAGGGATTTCCAGCAATCTAGGGTTTATTTTTACCCCAATAAGATTTTGGTACACTCCACGCCAAGAATGGCACTCAATTTAGATAGACTGCCCTCATTTTCAGCTATCATGTACGTGATGATGACCGCCATTTGAACTTTTCTCCCCCCCCCATTCCTGATGGATCCACCCACGCCACCACTGCGAGCGTTTAAAATGAAAATGGCTTCTTGGTACTGTACAACCCACTAGTGCTGATAGTCAACCTATGTGGTCAATGACCCCCACAGCATTTCTTGCCGTTTACTGCAAATAATTGACTATGGTGGTGATGTCACTTTCTGTTTAATTCATTTGTTGAGAAAATGCCTCGTGGGAAAAATTGCATGATAGACCTTGCACGACAAATGGTCATACCAGTGTACTTTTGAAATGATGGATAGGTAGGACCAATCGCAGAAGAGTTCTGCTGCATGATTGAAAGAAATAAACCTGTTAATACTGACTGCATAAAAATGATAAACGCCGTTTTCAGACAAATGACCATAACACAGTGAGAAAAATCATCATCTCTGATATTTTGTTCGAGAGACTGATTTTGAGGATATTTTTTTGGTAGCTGAGAAATCGTGACTTGGATTTCAATTGTGATCCATCAGACTCACAAAGCGTTCTCGCAATCGCTGGAGAGTACTCGATAACGACTATCAGCACTAAAGCCAACTTCACAGGACTGAACATAAAGGGTTGCCCGGGGAAAGCAAAAATTATTTCTGGCAGATTGTTTCTTACCTCAAGTTGCCAGAGTGGGAGAGTGACAGTTCACTGTGTGTGTTGCATACAAAAATTTGTCACATACTCAGACGCACATAGCTGACTGTAGATTGTTTCTTACTTCAACTTGCCTGAGTGAGCATGTGACAGTTCACTGTATGTGTTCCATACAAGAATCTGTCACATACTCAGAAGCACATAGCTGACTGATAAGTATCATCACATTCCCAGGCCAAAAATGTTGTATTTTCTACACACAGTCTCAATGTCTGTGTACAATTGGGAGACACATTAACCAATGACAAGCACACGTCGACAACCACTTCCACCGAGTTTTACTTAAAGTGTTCACCCCACAGCACAGTGTATTTACACAATGTGTACTTCTTCACATCACAGTACATTAATGTCATAACTTAGCAAATCATAAATAATGTGATCCAACTTCCAAGGTATGTTGCAACAAATGTTTACCATGTTACCAACTGTGATATCTGAGTTCTCTTATTCCAGATTACTCTGACATTTCAGGGGAAAAGAAACATATAGGGCAAGAGAACTCTGAAAACTGCTGGCCCCACTGGGCAAGTTCTTTAAAAAAAAGTTCACAATGTTCAGCCCTGCTTCAGCAGAAGATGGCAGGGAGAGGGTGGCGGGAAGCCTTGAAACCAGACACACAAAAGAGATGAACATGCAGAGCATTAAAAAAAACACACATGTAGATAATATTACCTTCCATTCCTGCAAACAGAGGTGAAATGATATTGAATAACAAAGATAATGAGTTAATAATGTCATATATCAATGAAAAGGTGAATACTACGTCGGTGACTACTCTGACAGTGACAAACTTTCAATGCATGATACTAGACTACAGGTAGATTGCTGTTGTAGGTTTTGACACTCAAAATATGGATTTGAATCACACATACCATACAATCTCTCTGCACTAAAGCAACTTCAGTTGTGCATGGATTGAAACAATCGTACTTCTGTACTCTCCAATCTTTTTCTTTTTGTTTTCTGGATTTCCACATTCTGTCTATTCATGCAACACTTTCAGGTTTAGAGAAACATAAGGAACTTGTTCCAGAGCAAATAAAAAAAAAATGTAAAAATTATTTATGGACATAGAATGATAGATTACTAAAAATAAGGAAGGGTGTTAACCTTCTCTCCAAAAAATAAGTTTCTCACAGATAGAAATTTTGTTATTGCTCAAGAATAATTGTTCATCCAAACTTTGAAAAATTCAAATGATGCATCTTCCGTAACTCATCTTAATGTTTTGAGAAGATGAAGCTTTTGCAGATGTTTATTGATGAGTCTGAATGGTTTAACAATGATTACAGCTTTATTATTTGTATGCCATGTTGGTGCATTTTAAATGCCTCATTACCTTTTAAATTTTCTTTTCCTTTTTGATTCCTTTGCTTTCCTCACTTCTTGAAAGAGACTCCAGTTTTCAAACCAGAGAGCGATGTTAGCTTTCAAATGGGTTACTTCTTTTCCCATCTCATGGTAAATCATGCATTGATAATACCGTTTGCAGGTGATGGCGACTTAAGGTATCATTCACGAGACAATCACACATCACATGACATCATTCCTGCATTATCATCTACCACTAATTGTGCATTCGATATACTGATATGAAATCAACGTGTAAGGTGATGGAAAGGGGAAGGGGGAGAATTGGAGACAGTCATCTAAAAAAAAACATTAACAATAACATATGGGAGGATGGAAAATGCACATGGTATAGCTTTGTAATACAACCATTAACTGCAAGCACACACAAACACACGCACACATACACACGCATAATGATATCGCCACCTACTTATACGTCAGGACCATAACTAATTGCTCCATGTGACTATAGTCTACATACATGGTAAAATGCTACCGTTAATGTTGACTGACTACATTGGGTGTGATATATATGCACATGCAATGTTCTTTTCTAAAAGTGCATTGACTCTACAGAATATCCCAGAAAGAGAAAATATTCAACACAAAGGGAAAAAAGTAGTTGAAAAAAAAGGTGTGGTGAAATTTACATCAAATTTCTACTTTCTGATTTCAAGGTGTTCATATCCAAAACAACTTCCATAGGAGAGAGTGAACTTCATTAATGACACATTTTATAACTTTTAGATGTCAATACATCCGCAAAGAAACTGTCTAATTTGTTTTCCTTATTTTTTCTGACAGAATGCATTTCATATTTCTGATTTAATTGTTGCAGCGGGATAAAAGAGATACAAATAACTAAATATAAGCAGATGACTGAAAGTCAAAGGGGAAGAGCAAATGACAGATTTAAAATGCTTCAATTTTGGCATAACTGGGAATATCTCTTTTCACTGAATTGGTGCACATTCTGCCATCCCACATATGGAAAAGATCTCTTTGAATTTGAGTATTCAGTTTCTCCTGCATTCAAGAACTCATATCACCCCGCTTCCTTCAAGACAAGTTCCTACCGTTACTTTTCCTTTTGCAAATGACTTACCGGCATCTCCTCTGGAGCTGATGTCATTCAGTTCCAGGAAAGCCGTCCCGATGAAGTCGTCGCTCGACAGACGATCCCTGGAGATACAGAAATGGATATGTTTGCTTACAAAAGAAATTGCAAGGACGTAAAAATGTTCTCTGAATCGATGGTCATAAAAAAGACTATCCTAACTCACCTTTCAAAAACTTCTGATAAATTACTTCATTCAAGGAGAGCAAGGTAGTTAACAGAAACAGTTAACATGTTTTCTAAAAGAAGTTACTTTTGCCTTTGCCTTTGAAAAAATTAACTAAAATATATGTTCAAGTAACAAAAACGATGTTTTAGTTGACTTTACCCTGAAAGGAAGACATACAGGTATGGACTATTTGCTTTAAATTGTTTTTCTATTGATGTATCAGTGCCTTGATATGAAAAGGATGAGTTTAATTGCTTTCTTGAGAAAGTTAAAGATAACTTGAAAATATGTTCTCCATCAATAATCAGGCAGTAAAAAAAAAACAGCTCCTATGCTATGCAAACCTCTCTGCTGAGGTTGCTAACCTTTTGAATCAAGGGGCCACATTGCCAATGTTGAAATTCCATGTGGGCTGCACAGCTTGCAAGTCTGCCCTTTACTATCCTTCTCTTTATAGTAATTCTTTGGACAGTGGTATGAATGGAAGCAAATATTTGCCAACATCATATCACAATATTTTATATCCAAAATGTCTTTATTACTTTCTAATTCATTTTCTGTTTTTTTCTTATTCTCCTTAATTTTTGGGTACACACACAGTCCATCCATGTGCTGCATTTAGCCTGCGGGCCATAGGTTGACCAGCCCTAGCCTAAGCTCTAAGTTTTAGGAGAAGGAAGAAGTTAAAGAAAGACTTTACATTATTTTTTCTAATTGATGAAAACATTAATCATAACAAGAACAAATAAACTATTAACAATCAATGTTTCCTTAAGAGGCAGAGACAGTTATAAAGTTGCGAGCATTAAGCTGCATTCTTCTAGCCACTTTGGAAACTGCTGTACCACACATTTGACTGTAAAAGTCAGTGTCCACAAGTAATCTTTCCAGGACTAACTCATTCTCATGTGGCTTGACTTGAAAGAGAGTGTGTTGACATGATGCAGTCTTTTTTCCACTAACAGTGACGGAAGGCTTTACCTCCATTCCATCAAGTCGTCCCATAGTGTTTAACATATCATTCCTTTCACCAGCCAGTATCTGGTAGAAAGGAGTGCACTGGTTGTGATGAGACATGTAAGTGAGGAGATTAAATATCCTTTCACAGCTCACATCCCCAATAACATCATATCGAAGTATTGATCACTTTGTCGTCAACTACGCTATTGTTTGATATAATCAACTAATATTCTTGGACGTAAATGTCCAAATTTCAATGGCTGTCCTATCAATTTGCCTGGGATATATTTCAAGAGAACTTTCAATTTCATATATTATACATATTATTATATTTCATTGCTTTTGCCACTGAGGTGCAACAAAAACAAAAATGATGAGCTGGTTTTGTAATGACGAAAACCAAGACAAAAATAAGCTTAGATCCAGTAGGATAAATAATTTTTTTCATAATTTTTTGGCAACTGAGGCAGAACCTGATTGACATTTTATCAATTAAGTCCGACCTTGTCATCTGGTCACATGACAACCATTCAGCTGTTTATACCAGCACACTTTATCCTCTTTAAAATTCAAAGGATCCACTCTAAAGACTTTTCACGGTAGGAGTAAGTCAAGAAGCCAGTTGTTAGACAACTAGTCTGTTTGACAAAAACCACCACCGCCAGACACCCACAGGCAAGTTTTCACCTACCATGCAAATTTGCTTCAATAACAAGAAAGAAGGTTTTCTCCACTAGGACAGTTACACAATCTGACTGCCATCATTGCAAAAGGGGACCCTTTACAACAAGTGTAGTCTGCGCTGTGTTTCAGATTGCTTTTCTGATTCGTCAACTGGCTAATGTTTGTCAAAGCATGTGTCGTAGCTAGAATGAAAGTGTTTTGTTGGTACTGTGTCTGTTTATTTGAAAACACTGAATTCTGTTCAAAGCCTGATACGCAGCATTCCAGTTCTGTTTGTAACTGACCGGGGATTGTGCTAGTTTTTTTTAAATTTCTGAGGGAAGACTCCCTCTACATCAACATTGGGAGGGGATTATGCAAAGCAGATGAACACATGTTTTGCTGTTCATTCATCAAACACATGTTTTATGACTGACTGCCTCATTCTAGCTGGTGATACTGCAGGTTAATTCATTCATGTCCTTGCTGGGTTGCCTACATACTACTGTTAGCTGTTTTTTATTTTTTAAGTAAAGTAATGGTAACATAAGATAAAACAAAGCAAAGCAGAACAAAGTTAAATAAAATTAATGTGATTTACCAGTCTCTCAATTGTAGCTTTATTCTTTCACACATTGATGGAAACTGTAAGAAAAACAAATCAGTTGAGACAATGAAAAATGAAAGTTGATTGTACTCACGGGAGGCATGGAAGGAAAGTACATATACAACAAAACTTTATCATTTTTATTGGTAAGTTGATCGTGCGCATGAATTACACCAATGGTTTCCAAGAACAAAACTCAACAAAAATAGAAAAATGGTACATTTGGGAAAAATATACCCTACATATCACAGCAAGATGGAAAATATATTCAACAAACTTTTACACAAACTTTTTTTTACCAAAAAAAAGTCAAGTCTAGCAGATAAACAATAGAGGAAAGATTTCACTCTTGCTAGATTAAGAGTACTTTTAGGCTCTCTAAAATAAAGAAGGCCAATTTCATGAATAAATATATCTAATGGAGAGTTAGCCTCTTTGACACTACTGCAATCAACTCAATAACTTTTGTTGTCATTTCTTAACATTTGATGTGGCCAACAAACCTATTTTTATCTAACATTTACTTGAAGGCTTGGTATTTAATACACTCAAGAATACAAACTAAGGTAAATTCTTGATAAACATGAAAGATTGAAATTCAGGTTTAATGTGTCATTTTTCCCCCTTTCCTTTTTTTTATTTTCTTTGTGGTGTTAACAGTGGACTTTTCTTGATTGGTGGGGAAAGGCATGTCACCTTTATCACCTTGAAAGTGTGATGTCATAGATGATGTATCATACTCATAGACAAAAGAAGATAATTTGCTATGATTTTAACACTTTTCTGTCAAACGTTTTAACCAAAATGACAAACAGAGATACCAGAAGTGCTCAGTATGTTATCTACGTCAACGAGTGCCGGAGTTTTCGGTCTGGGTATTTTCACCGGATACCTGATCCCAGATACCCGATCGACGATATCAAGGCTAAAATGATCTGAAAATGCTACCAGGATCCAAATTTTCACTGACAGGCTTTGTGCATGCGACAAAGCTCTTGTGCATGTATGCCTAAGAGCAATTTATTGTCATGCATGCATGTAAGAAACATGGCGCTTTTTTTCCCATGGAAAGTAAATCGTTGCATTATGATTTAACAACAAATTGCTTAATGGAAGTTACATTTCTGGTTAGTGGAGTACCTGATCAAATACTGCATGGACCCCAGTCTGATTTTTGGGCTTGGTGCAAACAGTATTTACACCCTTTGATGGGGGTAATGTTCCTGATAATGTAATGCTCTAGATTTAGGGTACTTAACCGCAACATGTTGAAGAAACGTTTGCTATAGCAGTCTGTGCACCATGTATCAAGCCTTTATTCTAATTTGGTGGTTGGCTTCAATATTCTGACACAACAGTATGATATGGTCTCGGAATTCAACATCCCATTTTGTTCAATGTGCACATTCCCACTTTTTCCACAGTTCATAGCAACGGTTTCTGTTCTTGTTCTAGTAGGATTAAGGAACCACTCACTGAAATGGGTAAATTGATCTCCTGGTTCCAGTCAGGATGGTCATTCTTGTACTTGATATCTGTCATCATCTGAATATGGAGTTAAAGGAAAGGCAAAGTAGACAATCAGAATACATACACAGCAAAAAAAAAACATTTGGCAATCAGCTTAAAGAACAGCAAGCCTCAATAAGATCTGTTTTTAAGTAATAGTAGTTTGATGCCATTTAAGTTTGAGGTGAAATTATAATGTCTAAATTTTGCTTGACTGTCTAAACATGTGGCCTAAGATAAGGTAATTGCCAGTATTTCAAGCCCCTCCCCCTCACCCCCAAAAGAAAAGGAAGTACTTCCCCTTGCTTCACTAATGCATTAACATTGATCTTGCTCAAAGTGCACTCAAATCAATTCTGGCACTGCACCCTCTAAACCTAGGCTTGCACTTGTTTGTCATATTACAGAGTCCAACATGTCACTACATTTTTCTCTTTATTTTCAATGTGGGTTTCAACATTCCCCATCGAAGCTTATCCCTTCAGATTGAATAATCAGTGCAGAAATTGTTTTCTTTAAAATACTAAGTCATTTCAACAAAATCCCCCAGAAAGCTGTAAGGAATGTTTTAGAAAAGACATTAATTTCTTGGTTGAATACAATTTAAATATGAGAAGCAAAGACTGATTTACTCTTATGATTTGGGTGCTATCTCACCTGTTAACACAACAAGTTCCTCATTCCGTATGATGCAAAAACCATTTTTGTAGTGACTACTTTCCAGTATGGAGAAAGAAAAAACCTTTCAGTCTGGAAATTTCTTCAATGAAGACAAAAATACAAGCAACCAAAACAAAAACACCCCATAAAATGGGTCAAATTAGCCATTATTTTTCCAGCTATTAAATAACTTTTGCAGTCCTTTTCATGGAAACTTGTGATGCAGAGAGATAAACACCCAAGAAACCAACTTACGGACTTCCCTGCGTAGGACACGATGAGATACGGATCAACCAGCTCTTTCTGGACTTCACCAACGTGTAAAACTTTCTTCATACCTTCCATGACGCTGGAGTCCACTAAGAGGAAGAAACGGTCACAGTGATACCATGAGTATCAGTTCAGATGGGGCACATACACAATGCATTACATACCAATGCATGTTTTCATTTATGTATTAAGCAAACTGCAGTAAGTGCAAAGTGTATTTTTAAACTTATCTGTCAGATTCTGTGTGAAAATAGTTCACTAAGTTTTGTTGTTTCTGAGTAGGTGGCAATGATTTAAATTAAGAATTTTAAAGCTTATAAAATCAAAATAATGGCACATATCCACTTGGAACAAACATTTTGTAGATTCTACCGATGTCAGAAAGTATTGAAATGTTAGACCTCCTATCACAGACTAATAGATCAGTGAAACCTGGACAGTTTCCTCACTCATTTTTGGTGACATTAAAAACTTAGGCCTACATTTAGCATCAGGAACAGTAGGGTAAACCGTTGACTGTTTGGAATGATCTGATATCACCATTTTGAAAGGGACATAACTTCAGATAAATGGAGTTGCAGCACAGATCTTATTTGATGGGTGCACATCAGTCCAATGAAGGGGTTCATAAAATGATGGGATGAACAAAATTAGGAACTGCAGTAGCATACCCCATGTACACATGACAATAACAACTACACATCTTACATCTGCACATTACAACATGTCTAGTAATAGGATCTCTAATTTAAAATTAGAGATCCAAATTACCTATCAATGTAGGGAGGAAACAAAACATGATTTTCTCCCTATACAGCAAAAACTGTCTGACCTCACAAGTTGTTTGGCCAAATACCAGGGATACTAAATACTGATGAGTATGTGGTGCTATCCCACCTTTAAAATCAGGAAATATTCCTTCTCTCTGATTTTTGGTCAAACACTGGGGATTCAGGTAGCTTTTAGTACAGAAAGTGGGGGTGGGGGAAAACATTGCAATGTAGAAAATTTTCTTACTCTGAGGTAAGTCTTCTGCATGGAATATTTTAAAACGGAAAACTCCTTTCTGCACGGCCATACCAGGCGGCTGCAGCAAGTTACTGAAATGACAAAAGTGTTGATGAGAAAAGTTGCTGTTAGATTCCATGAATTAATCGACTTATAAAGGCATGTGGGATTGCTCTCTACACTGAACAGCCCTCCATGTGATCAAAGAATTCTTCAAACTTTCAGTGAGAATCAATTTCTCTCTCCCTGGTAAATACTAAACAAACAAGATGGAAAAATGATGGACTTTAATACGGCCAGTCCTCAAGGTAAGTCAGCAGCACATACAACTAACTTTCTTCCTATAGGAAGTGGTATGGGATTTTTGGTAGTTTTGGGAATGTTGCCAGCAAGTGGATGGATTCATGCACTTTCACATGACTACAGAGATGTTTCTACAACTTTTTAGTTTGCATCCTTCATGTTTCAAATCTAATCAATCTGTTCGTGGAAATGACTCGGTTGGATACATGCATGTATTTTAATGCAAACTTGTGAGACATACAATATTCTGTATCAGATAGTCTAAATTCATTTACAACCAAGGACTATTTGCAGGGTTTAAACCAGGTCCAAAAATTCTAACCCGGTGACCTTCCAATCGGTACCCGGGCACTTGATGATTTTAATTTCCATTACGCTACGGTTCCTTGTAAAGTTGAATACGACTTTTTGCCAAGTTGCACATTAATGTAACACCACGAATCTTAAGTACGGGCATGACAATGAACTTGTTCTTAGTTACATTAGAATTATTTCACACATCCAGTGTACATTAGTGAAACTTTGGATTCAGGCAGCAAATATTAAGAACGGGTCCTAACAAGGTCGAATGAGTACCCGGGCACCCGATGCAAACACTACTATTTAGTCACCATGGTAGTTCAACCATCATAGTCATAGATAGCCCTCTAGAACTTGAAAAGACATCCAAAACTTTTGGTTGATAAAATAGATTTTTAATTAACACTCACGCTTCAATGTCACTTTCTTCTTCGCCTTTGACAAATACCTGAAACAGAGAGAAAACAAACTGAATCATGGGGGTGAGCGTAGGTTTTTAAATTTTTTTTTTTTAACTCTGCAAACAAGATATGCTGGTTTTGGAAAGTCATCCACGATGCTATATGCACACTAATTAAAAAGTTAATGTGAATAGCTCCGAAAAGAACTAATGACGTGAATCCTACCCACAAAAAAAAAACAAGAAAAAAGAACAAGAAAAAAAGAAGAGGAAAGGGCACAAGGACGGAAGACGTCATGTTCACAACATGCCCTTCAAGGACCATTTTCTGTCATGTTTTGCGTTTTGGCTATTTGTTTGCAAAAATGTAACAAATGCTCATCAACCGGTAAAAAAGAGAATCTTCAGCATGAGAAACACAACTGGATAGTCGTTAAGATGAACGAAGTGCTTTAAAATGACAAACTATGGCATGAACAAACAGACATGTTAAGCAAATGTGAAACCAGATTTACATTGGTGTGAAGGCAGGTCAATATGGTTGAAAAACATTGAATTATTTCTTTCCTTGATAACAGGTAGTAGACTTGATCACAAATTACCTTCCTTGTTCTCAAATTCTAGTTAAAGAAGAGCTAAAGAAAAGAAGCAAAATAAAAGAAGGCTCACAGGGGCTTCATCTCCAGGTCCTACAAGTGATGCACTGATCTGCAAGTAACCTTTGACCCCAGGTTTGTTGATATCCTCCTCCGTCAGCATCAGCCACTTGTTCTGAATCGCGTGTTCCTCTGACCCGTAGATGACTCCGAGATCCAGCGAGAAACTGCCAATCAGGGCATCGCTCCTCAGGACACGAGAATCAAACACCTGCGAGACAAAAGGAAGTGGCATATACAGTATAAAACAGAAAT
>VJOZ01054296.1:0-13861 GCA_009801055.1 Stichopus horrens
ATTTTATATTTTTATACCTTATTATATTTTATAGATTTAACTTCATAATTTCAACCTTAACATAAAACTATACAAGTAACACCCAAAGTTACATTGATCACGCCTTAAGTGTGTGTCACCTAAGTGGTTTACTTCCCTACTCCAACAACGTTACATAGCATACAGTCTAAAAATGTCCTAATTGCACTGCACAAACAACTTAAATCTGGAAGTATTTTGACGAATTCTGAACCTAATTGAAAAATTCAACCACATAATCATGTGCAAATGATCCATCAAACACTAATTTGGTATCCTTTATCCAATAACATGCAAAAATCTTTCCACTTTTTGGTGTGTGGCTGAAAAAACTCTGCCTTCATCACGGAGGTAGCGGTTACATAATAAGTCACTGACGAGGGAAAGTATTTGTCCTTCAAACGTGAGTTGGAGACCAGTGGCTTCCAACTCACGGCAGTGGAACTAAAGGACGCATTCTGACAGTTTGATACATCAGATGTCCAAACTTAACATGGACAGGATTGCTTTGTCTTTATGTGAAATGAGCTCTATCATTTACGTTCTCAGCAATTGTGAAGTAGCAATGATGTTTTAAAGACCTGTGTAACTGGGCCATAAAATCTGTTCAATCATCTGAATGAATGCATGCTTTGACAAGTGGCAAGACCACTATACAATAGTATATACTTCAGGTTATTATAGCCACCAGTTTCTCCAGCCTCGCCTAGTCTCTCTTCATGGCCAAAATGAATATTAAGTCTATGAAGGCAGAAACTGCAGTACTGTCAGCTACCGATACGTGAAAGTGTTGAGTGGTAGTACAGTATATGCTTGCAGGGTTGTAGTAAGAATGCCCTTGGAGCCGTGAGGACTCCATACTGTTACAAGCCTCTGTTCAAGGCTGGCCTGGTTACCGTCCGTGAGACCGAAGGTCATCGAGACCGAAGGTCCTCAAGACCGAGCTTCCCCGAGATTGAAATAAGAATCGATATATGTTATGTTGTTACCTGTTGACTTATTTTTTAATGATTTTTTTATTATTATTTTCTTGTTGTCTTATAACTTCCTTTTTGGACTTACTGTTTTTTCCAGCCGTCCCCAAAGAATGTAATATATTCACTTGGCGTCCCGTAAGTTCATTTCAAAGGTCCCGTAAGTTCACTTGTAAGGTCCATAAATAAATAAACAAAAGAGAGAGTTCATACGATCATGTTGATGTCCTATAATTTCAAATGGCCGTAACAAAAGTTTAGTAAATGTCCCATAAGGTCAGCCTAAAAGGAGGTGTCATAAGTTAAAAAAACTCCTGTAAAATCAAACGTTCGTATCTCTCGTGGAAACTCCTACATATTTTTCTCACGGACCTTATTTGAATTTCGGTCTAGCGGACCTTTTTTTTCAATGTCCAGGCTTCCAAACTCTGTCACTGGAGAGAGCCTTTCCCTAGAATTGTATTGCTTCTATTACTTTGTGCAGTAAACTAATCCATAAAGATCAATCGTGATGATGCCTGCCAACTTTGGTAAGCCGAGATGGAGCTTAAACCCCTTTTCTCAGTGCGGCATGTTCAGCAACACACGTTACCAGTTTGTTTCTATATGTTCACATTTGGAAAAAACTACTTTTACTATGGGGATTTACGTATTCCCTCCTGTCTAATCACAAAACACCCGAATTTGACAACAACAAAAGCAAGTCTGATTTCTGATGTCTTTCGTTGAACACCATCAATGGCCCTTAAGGGTGTTTCATGCTGTTCAAATGCATGATTGTTGCATGGACTTGCCGTATAAATACAATTGAACAAGCCATATTGCTCCTAGTTCAGTATACATTAGTTTTAAAGAGACTCATTGAGTTGNNATGACAAACAGTCAAACTAAAAGCATCCCAAATTTTACATACATTGGAACATTAATGAGTGAGTAACCAACAATTAAATTTGGTTTTTGAAACTTTGTGACCAGACATTTTCACATTAGTACGTTCGCATACACACAATCAGGGCGAGTAACGGTCAAAAATTGGAAAAAATTTATAACTATTAGATGTGAAACTTGATTAATTATGCTAATTGTGAGTATTGTCGTGTGTCTGTATACTTCAAAATCACCGCAATCTTTACTGATACAACTCAATGAGCCCCTTTAAGATT
Source organism: Stichopus horrens (assembly GCA_009801055.1). Lineage (NCBI taxonomy): Eukaryota > Metazoa > Echinodermata > Holothuroidea > Aspidochirotida > Stichopodidae > Stichopus > Stichopus horrens. Next base: position 2,156 of record VJOZ01054296.1, read on the forward strand.
TTTTTTAATTGGTTGGTTTACGAATAGTGCCGATATTTGGCCTAGTGTTTTCACGAAATTTTATATCCTAGGCCTACCATGCACTACAAGATCTGCCACCCTTATCTCTACAATAAGTAACAGACTATTGAGTGGCCGGTAGAATTCACAGTGGAGTTGGTCAGTAAACCGGTACTCAAGTTGGTACTCGTATTTTAGGAACTAGTCCTACTTGGTACAAATTTAAATCATCACTGCTATCGGTGCTACCATGTACTTGTACAAATCCATCCGGTATTGACGTAATTTATTGGAAGTAGTACCATTTCAAAAAAATTAGCAACTATTTTCCTCAAAATTGTATACAAGGATGATGCTGCCAACAAGCATTGAAAACGTCACTGTTTTTTTGTAGCCTGCAGCCATTTTCTGAGCCTAACACAAATAACATCAGCTAAAAAATCTTAACATTAGGCTATTTTGTACATGAAACTTCAAGACTCCATGTACATCCAACATCAGCCTACATACTTCATGGTTACTGGAATCCAAAACATCTGTTCCTGGTATTATTATATGTGCCAGAAAGATCCCTGGTATGCATNNCTAGAACAGTCTAGAATTAATTTGGTTAAGTGCTTGATATTCAAAGAAATAGCAGTATCCTTGCAAACTGTGGTAACATCATATGGAAGTATGTAGAACTACTGTTTTGCATACTCTAGACAGGGAGTTTTGTTTACTGAACATTTTGGCGGGAAAAGATATTGAATAATGCAAATGACCATGACGCCACAAAACTCTCGGAGTGGTGTTGTGCTGATCTGAGAAGTAAAGTATCTCCAAGGATTACTTTGATGCACACATGATTTCTGCATGAAAATACTTTGACATGAGCACAACATGTATGCGCGCACTCACAATATGTGTCACAAACTCTCGATCGACTATGATATATACACGTGTAAAAGAGTAAATGATTACGTGACAAGAATTTGGAGATGTCTGAGATATGCAACTCCGTGGATTGCCCTCGTGTTTGTTGCAGTCACTAACTGGTAGGTGCTGAGTTGTGTGAACAAATGATAAATATGTTCCATCATATATGCTATTGGCATCAACCTTTGCAGTCATAGCTCTTCGTTTTAAAACTCTTTGGAAGATTTGCACATGACTTGTGACTATATAGTGACTTGTGACTGTATGTAGGGTAAAAATTTATAGTCTGTAACATGATATCATGGATGTAATGTGATGTCTGGAGAGTTGAAACCTTTCCTCATTTCTCGAACCCAAACCTAATCATGTGACATGTCATGGTATCACGTATGATATGTACAGTATGTCTGGAGACACAAATGTGAAACCTTTACAAGGAAAAATTTTATGGATTTGGTGGAGGCCTGCACATGCCCTGTGTTCCAAGTTGACTGAATTCTCTCAAGAATAGACAAAATATACAAAGCAGAGATACACACTGTCTTCAGTTGTATACACTCATGATTGTTGTATTGATGCTTTTCTTATGTTCATACAGGTTGACTGTCAATTTCACACATATTCACTTTCATTTGCTTGTACCTGAGCTAGCTGAAGTTCAAGTAATTATCCCAGCAGTTAGTTTAACATTGTCCACCAAAGATCTTCCTCTTTGTTCATTACACATATGCTCAGCATTGTAAAGACTCAGTGTACAGTATAGGTCGCGTGCTGTCTCGATTTGATGATCATAGCATAAACGGTATTAACCTGTGCACTTTGTCTTCAATAACATACATGTGGATGAACAGAGTTAGTATTACAAAGCTTAGTATACATATCGTCCGGGGAGCAATTATCACTGTCACATTAGATTTGAATTGTCTGTGTGACAGAGTTGCTATTTCCGGCAGCTCTAAATCTGATTTAGCCAAGCTTCCAAACAGATGCCAGCCATCCCTCTAGTCTGCTTCGCGATTGAGTCCCTCGGAATTTTCTTTCCTGTTTGAACCACATGTTGACCTCCATCATATCTCTGGACACAAATGAAAATACATTCAAGACCTCAGAGAGGCATCATCGTGGCCAATAAATCGTCTGAATTATTTCCAGCTATATTCGTTACATGTGCTACCCATGCACTGAAGAACATCCTTGTCCCCTGTCCAGTGAGATGTGAAAAGGAGAGAGAGAAAAAGAGAAACAGAAAAGACATGGGGTCAAGAGGTCTGCCAGATTCATTGGCTGCGAATTTCCGTGGAATGCCTGGCATTTATTTGCTTGTGCAACAGTGGTATAAACCTTTGCCCACATAAAAATGGAAGCGCATTCCATGCATGTTATAGTGCGAACAGGGAGGAAAGCCTCGGGCTGGTTTATTCGTTTCTGCCGAGACTCTCGTTTCCCCTTTGGTGTGGCAACTCTTTCACCGCGACATGCTGATTAATTAATTGAGTGTACATGTGCAACCGAATACTCTAACGTGTTAGTGGACACAAAAAAAAGAAGAAATATTCTACAGCCGGGAAGTAGCTGCTATCATGCGACTAAGTGATGGTAGTTTTCTTTTCTCCTCGACATGTAATATTTCTTCATGCATGTTCTGACGGTCGATGCCTGGGGTAACTGTGTGCATATGAGGTCTCCCCAGAATTATGACCGGGCATACTTTTCACATGAGAAAATCCTGGGATTAAGAAGTCTTTGGAAATGAAAAAAAGCTTGCATGGAGGTTATTTCCAGTTGGAGAATGGTATTGGGATAGTAATTAATTAGCATGATGAGAAGTGTGTCAGTTATCATGTTTTCTGGCAAAGTAACATTAAACGCTTGCTCCTCGATTTCTTGATCCAACTGATGTCGAACTTCAATCAATCAAACTACATTTGCAATTAAAACATCAATTACAAAACTAAGAGACATAAATCTGTCTTACTCTGTCTGTTCTTTAGACCATGGGAAGAATGCAAACTACATTCTATAGTATAAATGAAGTGCTTTATTACCTAGTGTATGATGGTGTATGATGGTGTCTTTCAGTCCTCCCTCATTTAGCTACCACCCAAAAGTGCTAGTTGCTCAAGTTTTGTAGAGACAGGTAAGTTTGTCATTCATAAATATCAAACTTTGGAATTTTTACACCTGTCAGACTGTTTTCATATTGATAATTGCCAATGTATACTGCATATTGTCAGCTTCTGCACATTGTAAACTGCATATTGTAAACTATAGGCTGTTATGTATGGAGTTATACATGTACAAACCTGTAGTTCTGTAGTTTCCTCCAGGTATCAAAAGATTTTGAAACTCTGTGCAATGCAAGCCTTGTTTATGCATGCAGTGCCACATGTGTAACAAGGCAGTCTACTGTGCTGTATACGAACAATCAGCCGCTTGAATCAGATCTGCTTGTCATTGAATTAGAAACCACAGATCTATCTGTTGTGTATGATAATGAATTACCCAACAGACAAGCCGATACAGCGGGTAAGCATGGATGAGCCACTTACAATGGAGTCAGTCATTAAAGCACCAATAAACTCTCTCATGCATCATATCCTTAACAGCTGTTCATCAGCGATAGATTTTACACCCAGCGTCCGGCCACTCCTCGCTGCTGTTGCTGCTGCTGCTGCTGCTGCTGCTGCTTAGAGGGATAAAGAGAAGAAGAGGAAAGCAGAGAAAAAAAAGGACAAAATAGTTAAAAATGTGCAGCAGTTCTTTCTTGGTTAATTAGAGATGCTTATCTGCATGTATACAGTAATAGCTGATAAGATAATGGTTGCAAATGCATCTCGAGTAGATGGGCATGAATGAACGATTACATGCAGTTACCAGTGTTACTGTAATGTGCTTCCATGATGAGCTTCGATTGCATGGTTCATTTGAATAAATCAGACTTGCATTTTATTGTGGGTTAGTTTAAAGGCAATGTGCGGAAGTGGCGAATGTTGATTACAAGAAATCGTAATAAAAGTGCTGGGAATAATTAGAATGAGACAGGGCCTTTAAATCACTTTTGCCTCCCATTTTGCAACTATTTTGCAAATGCATATAAACAAGATGAAATAATCTTCATTTCCTGGTTCGTGATACAGAGAGGAAAGTCGTATAAGAGTTTGGTCTGAGACATTGTTATATGGCTTGTGTTAATTAACCCAACAAGAAGAGACTCTGCAAGTACAAACTTGTAATTATGATGATAACAAAAAAGAAAAACAAGACACTCACTCACAATCTTTCTATACACTTAAGATTAAAGATGCACTTTGTTTTGTTTGGGTTGTTTTGTGAAATTCACTCAGATTTTCCAAACAAGTTTCCTTTGTTGATGTCTAAGGGTCAAACTGAGAGAATTAGCACGTGTCACATACGTGAACATTAATGAATGAGTCATGAAAGATTCAGTTTGGTTTTTTATTAAAATTGTTTTTCCGAGTGAAATACTTATCCAGAACTCTTGAGCTATCAGCCGGGTACAACGTGTGTTAAAGAACATATATGAGGTCTACTTTGCTCAAGAATAATCAACATTTTGTATCGTTCTGTTTTTCCATCGACAAGTTTTTCATCTTCACTTTTTGTAGTTATTATATTTGTTTACTTTAGGTCTGCACCCCATAACCTTTGAAACAACAAAAATATGCATGCAGCGAACATCCCATGTCAAATTCATCTCCTTAATCTGTAACAGTGATCAGGAATTAACCCCCCTTCCACCCCTCCCCTTCCCACTCTTTTCTGTCACCCATTGAGTTTTATTACAAGCTCATCCATCAGCTATCCGATGCAGTCAAGCTACAGTACAAACACGCCACTTGTCGAGAACTGGACTTAATCATGATAAGGTAAACATCCGAGACAGCCAATGTTGTTCCCTAGAAGCCATGAATTTAGCTGAGAGGCCTAGGTGTTGGTGCAGTCTCGAATATGTTCAATCTTTGTTGCTGCACTGTACATCGACTGATCTCTGCACGCCATTAATACCGATGACAAAATACGACGAGATGTAAAGAAAGGGCCCCTGTGCACAACTCAACAGAGGATGGTTAGATCACAGAGTTGGTATTTGAGATTCTTTCCTGACTGAAATTTTGAATGAGGCAATTTATAGATTTCAATCGAATGCCTACAACTGTGTGAACTATGTCAGAAAATTTGGTTTGGAAAACCAAATAAAAAAACTACAAAACTTAACAAAACAGGTCAGTAATTGCCTATGATAGCCAAAGAGTCCAATTGTCGCACAAAGACTACCAAATTATGAGGCGGGCTGATATCATTCCTGTTGTCCTGTCCCCATTAATAAGCATCTAAGTTTGATCAAGCAGGAGAATAACCATGGGAAATAGTAAAAAGCTAAGATAAAAACAATACATCATACAGTCCATGCTAGCATGTATGACATTTGTGAAACACTTGTTTTAACAAATAACACTTTCACCACCTGAGAAACCAGATGATGTCAAAAGTTTTGCCAAATTGAATAAAACTTTTCAAACAAAATTTTGTACTGTCACAAAATTTTGTAAGTCACATACTGCAGGTCTGTAGTTTGTATGTATGGTGTTGTGGCAGTCGGTATTGTGACAACTTGACAGATACTTCCTTTGCTGTGAGGATGTCAGTCATTTTGCCAGTATGCTCATATTGCAAAAAATATGTTAGTATCGGCAATGTTACATTATTTTAACATCCATAATTATCGGATTCTTCAGTGTAGTCATATAATCAATTCCTTTAATATTTTTCTAAGAACTGATCAAGTTCTCCATATTTATGTGGATGCATTTGCAGCAATACCTCTTCATGTGCACCTTAGTTCATATCCAGCTTAGTAGCTTTTGGATTTTACTAAATTCAAGGAGAGACTATGACCAGCAGACATGTTAATCCTTTACCAAAAAAAAAAAAAAAAAAAAAATGTAAAATTCATCATCATGAATTATTCATACTGAAGGTGTATTTTGTTGCTTTTACAAATTCTCTTTTGCCGTTGCTATCTGTTCAATGTATTCATTCACAGGTCTATATACCAAGTTTCAAATTTGAATTTCGAATTTCTCAGAGGGTTCTTGGTTTTCACTCCTGAACATCAGACTTCCAGAGAACAGGCCAATCACATTATGAGATTTCTCAGAGGAAGGCGGAGAATACGAATAGAGAACTCGGAAAACCTTGCATGGGAGGATAAAACATGTAGTAAATAATGAAATAACAGTCAGTCTAAGGCTGGAACATACTTTGAATGAAACAAGTGCTGTCAGCAATGTTGATAAAGTTATCTTCTATGATGAAGACAGCTTATGCTGTAATGATAACCTTATCCAGTTTGTTGTGATGGAGAACTATGGCCAGACAATTCTAGTTCATGGCATGTGAGAGTTTGTTGCATAGTCAAGAATGGAGATATCTAACTGCAGATATCTGCAGGTGCTGTAGACAGTATTGCCACCAACAAAGTTGAAGTTGTTTCTTTGTGATAACAACAACAATGGTTACCACAAATTCCTCACCTTCCAAGAAACTGTCCACTTGTATTCGCTTTAGATGTGCAAACCTCTCACATGATTTCATGTGTGGGTGGTTACCTAGATATTCTTTGTTGGAATACTTGTCTCAGCAAAGAAGTATTTGGTTGGAGATTCCCCACATTTAAGACAAAATCACCAATGCTGAAGAACAACATTAACAGAAGTGAAGACAACATCAACAAAACTGAAGGCAACCTGTTAGTTAGGTTTCTACATTTTATACATAAATCTATGTCATATGAACATTGCATTATTGGTCTAACAAATGTCATTAGGCATTTCATTTCCAACTGTAATTATTACTTCTCTCTTTTATTGTAACTGAGGCTTAAAATTGCAAGGTACAAAGTTTTTCATGCTTTTAATTTCTTCATTTCACTGATGGTAAGATACTATTGATGCAGTGACACATCCTTAAATCATTATAGTTACAGTGATTCCATGTTTCCAGTAATTTTTTGCCTATTCTTACAAACACAAGTGACAATTTTCCCACAAACGTTTATGAATTGCATAATATTATGGATTACAGAGATATGCTAACATATCAGTAGCTTTAAAATTTAGTAACTTTGTGATAATTTTTGGTGGAAGTTGGTATGGGATAAGGTGGGGGGGGAAGGGAAGTAACATGGCATGAGGAAAGAAATTAATTTGATGTTTCCTTGCATCAGTACATGCTACGGTCATCTCAGATATTCTCCATGTCTCTGTAAATGACTTCGCAATCACTTTGACGCCACAGCAGCAGTAGTAGCAGCTTCTCGCGTTGACCTTTCAGGCGTTGTATCCGATGACAGCAGCGGTTGTTGAGGTGTGCGTGTGATATTTTGAGATTCTTGCTAGCGTGAAGTATAGACCCCAGAAGCAGCATCAGGTTAGTTTCATGTGATTTATTAGCTTCTTTTAAGTTATGACTTTCTGGAGGAGGCCTCTTTTATAACTTGTGTAAATGTGCTGCTTCCAGTTGGACTCAGGAATAGTCAGTGGCGGTGGCGAAGAAAGCGAGCAGACAACTGTGCTTTATGTTACGGATGTATGTTACAGATGTTTGCCAACACAGAATAGAAAGATACGAAGCAAAGTGGACAAAATAGTGGAATGCTAACAAGAATCCATCAGTTGTGGAGGGGGGGAGAAGGAGAAGGGGGTAGGGTAGGTCAGACAGAGAAAGAATGATAATAATTTGATATAAGACAATTGTTGAGCTGTGACATTGAAGAGACATGGTCATTTCACAGATGTGTTTTCTTGATATGCTCTGTAATTTTCTTGGAAGTGATCAGACACCTCTCCATACAATCCCTCCATGAAATCTTATCCTTTGTAAATTGCCTCATAAACATTATGCTGCTTTGCATGGTTCAAGTTTGGAATGTCAGTTCATCAATGACATATGTTTGGCTTTGAGTTGCTTTAAGGTGGACTAGCTAGGACACTGTGAATGGGGGCAATGCTGTCTACTTATGTCACTCTACCTGTTAGTGCATGTGTACACTGCATGCAATTGCTATGTACATTATTCAGCACCAACATTGCATTTGCATGTATTGTTGTCATCGTATGTTGTTGTGAACACATCCATCATACTGCTAAGTCAATTTTGAAATATTGTGAAATGTGTAAAACCAAGAATTAAAATAATAAAATATTGTGTACAAGCTGATGTCATTTCAAGTGTTTGTTCCTAGTACACCCTACATTGTCTTTTGAAGGTATTTTCATTTTAAAAGTACTGGCAGGAACAATGTTGTGCAAGTTGAACCATAAAGTTCTAGACCATTAAGTTCTATGGTATACATTTATAAGTCAAGATTCTTACAACTACATGCAGTACCCTTAACTGCCATGCATGAATGCCACAACTAAGGGCAGCTCCTTGGAACTAAGGGAAAGCAATTCACAAAACATTCCATAAAATATCAAGTTCACAATGAATGAAGTGCTGACAGTCGGTGCACTATGAGCATGAGGCACGTATTATTATCACATGGGGTCTGTATGAGAAAGTCTGAACTGAGGTCATTATGTCTCTCCATAATGCACCTGCCCCTTATACCAGATGTCCCTCAAATTTTCTCTGTTGACCTATTGGGGATAGTCATCCCTCCCATCTGCCAGTGGCCCTCTTTTGACAACATATAACAAAGGACACCTATCTGAGCTACAATATTTTCAAACTTTTGATTTGATTCTGCCTTCAATCATGCCAGCCGTGAATATAAATCAATATGCTTTGATTGAAAATTGATGCTTGTTTTGGACACAACATTATTCAAAAAAAAGACTGGTCTTTTTCTTTAATTTACTGGCACAATGAAAACATATTTTAAGGGACTGAAGACAACCTCAACATAGTAGATTGCTGAACAAGTTTGTGATTTTATGTTTATAGCTCCTCAAAGGAATATTAGTCAACTTACATTGCTTTTGCAATAATTGCCTCCTGTCTATCATGACACGTGATGTGTGGCAATGCCCAGTACACTCACACACAGTCTGTACAGTTTGACATTATTAGAACACTGACATAGTGTCACTCATTGATGAAGAGAGAAAATTATGAAGGACACTGTGACAGTATGTACTGTAACAGTTGATAGTGGCCACATTGCTCTGTCTGTGGAATACCAGATAATGTGGAATACCATTTCCTCTGCTCTCTTAAAAATTTATGATTTAATAAAACTAGAGAGGTTTGCAGACTCCTTCCCATAAAAATACCTTTGCGACATTGCGAGCAATGTGCAGTATGTTTGCAGTGAGACTAGAGATGGAATTTTGGTGGGCTGTTAAAGTGAGAAATATTTTTTTTCATCCTTGGTCATTGCATCTCTTTAGTTGAAAAGCTTTCACTGTGATTCAGGAGGAAAAATGATAAATGAACAGGTTATACAGTAGTCCAAGTAAGTGATTACTCTAAAGGTAGTGGTTATTCTGCGTTTAAGATATATTAGAAAGACAGAATTAGCAACCTATGTAAGTTATTACATTGAGATGCACGTGATGTAGTCGTGCAGGTGATTGAATGTGGCTGATTGTCCTGTCGTCAGCTGTTTCTATCCTCATGCCTTAAGTAGCGAGCACTTGTGAATGGACTGCTTTGACAATTTCTCCTGAACTTGAGCGATTGACTACATATTTGTTATTTCAGAAAAGTAAAAATGATTTAACGTGAGTAAAGCTTGTCGTTATACCGAGCCTTTGGTGCCCCTTTTAAAATGCTCTCACATCATGCCTGTAGTGCCTCTCTCTTCAATCTGTACAGTTAGCTCATTGTCTCTTGGAGATGTAATTGTAGGCGGTAAATTCTGCTATATGATCTCAAATCCTTCTGACATAACATCAAAAAGTGTAATATATGATAATGCAGTGGTTGACAGTTTGTTCAACTTAAGCATGTGCTCATTCTTTGAATAAGCCTTGGAGTATGTACACTAGTAGTGAGTATTCAGTTACAACAACTGTTCACTGATGCTGCAGTGAGGTCATCAGTTTGTAGGTCATTACAACTACTGATACCAATTAACGAGCAATGACTTGTGTTTGGTATGGTTTTTTATATACACAATTGAAATCTGTCCTGTTGCATATTATGTACTAGGGTCCTATATTGAGACCCAGTAATTTTCAAGCATTCTGGTGTTTTATGCCAACTCGACTGTTTTTCCAATTTAGTTACCATCATTTTTGTTCACCGAGTGATGTATGATCTGTCTGTGAACAGTACATGTCAATATTCTTCTGGTTTTTCCATAGTACACATGAATAAAATGTATAGCAGACAATGTTTCTAATGAAGGAAACAAGGAGGGGGGTACCATAATGTGCATAACTACTGTAATAAATGATAGAAAATAACAGACTGGCAAACAAAACAGTAATGCGTCTTACTGTTTATTACAAATGGAGTAACATTAGAAATAGGACATATTTTATGCGTGATTTCTATGTATGGTGACACACTGGTCTACTGTGTTGTGCATTATTCAGCTGCCTTGCATTACAAAGCTGATCAGACAAATTGCAGAGTCATACTCACCATACTTGTATACATGAGCAAGTCATCCATGCTGAACTAATTCTGTATCACATTGACATTTTCTCTGCAACTTAGAGTCAGGTAGCTTGTATACCTCTTCAAGGAAATTTCAGTGTAAAAATGTTTACTTCAACATTTACATCAGCCCGCTCGGATTCTGTTGTCCTTGTTATTTCATTATCTTTCTAAATTAGCTTATCTAACTGGCTTTCTTTCCCTATTGTGAATTGATTTTTCTTTCCTGCTTGAATGTGTTAATGACAACTGGAAATTGCGAGACTGGTAGAATTTTTGGATGAAGTCATAACATCCCCTTTGGAAACAGCCATGCTTATTATATCACAGTGCCTTTACTTTTTTGGTTTAATGAAATCAGAGCCTTTGTAATTATGCCTGTGTATCAGTGTAAGTACATTGTGTATGCATGGTTGTGATGCCTACCTTATAAACATTATGTCTTCTAAAAGGTAGGCTTGTATAGATCTTACATTTGGTCTGTTGGTGAACCATATTGAGTACAAGAAGTTCAATGGTTTTGATGGAGGTCAAAGGTCATTTGAGGTCACCAGGGGCCAAATAGTGAAAAATCGTGTAAACATGGTATCTGGTGTACAAGTAATCGTACTGTTGTTTATGGAGGTCGAAGTTCATTGGAGGTAAACAGGGGTCATGTCAAGACAAACTTGTAGTCACGATTTGTCAGGAACGGAGGAACCTGCTTAGATTTGACATGTAGTATGTAGAGAAGCTCTTGAATCTCTATACTATGCAGCTGTGCATGTTCAGATAAATACCTATAGATAGTATCAGTCATCAGCAGATGTCATTGTACTTCTCAATTGGTGATATGATAAATATTACAACATTTAAATAAGAATTTTACACTTTATATTACACTGTACACTGTACACTTACACTGTAGTGTATTCATGGAAAAAGAATCCTAATAAAATTATCGTTACTGCAATGTATTTATGTGTTCCTTTTCTTACATGTGAGTGATTGTCTTCCAATGTTTACAGGTCAAAAACCATTAGGTAGAGAAATTTTGGGTGTTTTCCAGTAATTGAAGTGCCTTTGGATATTCCTTTAAAGGCTGTAATGCATCACCCCAGACAGTTTCAATTCTCCCAACAACCTACCTCTAGTCCCTCCCTCAGCCTGTCTTAAATT
>VJOZ01054296.1:25747-35978 GCA_009801055.1 Stichopus horrens
TTTGGTGCATTTCAGTGGTCCGACAGAAATGTCAGTCGCCTCGAATGATCGGACGACCGCTAAATTCGCACCCTGTATCAGTCATTCTCCTGCCATGCAGTATGGTCTCCTTCGGGTAGGGAGCAACGTGGTTGGATGGAGGTGGTTATCTGTTCCTTCAGAGGATGTGGCTCAGAGAAGTCTGACCTGCCGTGTCAAGCACTTCATGTTGCTGTCTCCTAGTCTCTCCCAGCAGAACTGGTGCAGATCTGTCTGGGAGACCCTCAAGACAGCAGGCTTTCCACCAGAGGGTGTATACTCTTTGCACTTATGATTCCAGATTCAAGCTTTCTACCCCTGGGAATCGAATCACCTTCTTGATCCCAGCCTTCGCCTGGGAGGGCATCTAAACAGCTCGCCCCATCATGGCGTCTAATTTCCATATTTGAGGTCCTGGCCAACCACTATCAAAGCATTTGTGCAAGTTGTGTTTGAGGTCCAAGAAGGGAGTACAGTACCACGCAGCCAGACTCCAGGATGTCAGCCATGGGGTACCAGTTCTGTCCTTAGGAACATAGAGCATGGCCCCACAGGATCCCAACCTTCTCTGGGCTACCATGATGTGGCTGCTACTGTAACCTACCGTTTGAGGCCGGCATGCTAAGATTTCAAAGAACCTGCCCCAGTGGGAACTTAGAATGAAGGTGGTGTCCGGCCTCCAGTGGTATCCTGTCTGGATGCAGGGCAGGCATAAAGTCTTTGGCCTTGGAGAGGAGGAAGTAATACACCCAGGAGGTGCTCAGGTCCTCCCAGAGTCAAATCACTGGGGGTGGACAGTCAACACCCATCCCAGAAGCTATCATAAGGGTCATTTGCATTCATATGAGATGGTGCACAGGAGGCAAGCTTTCCTGTCTTGTCAGACAACCACACCATTGTAACCTACATCAACAGGCAGGGTGAGATGTGATCCCTCAGCTGTCTGAAGACGTGGCTGTTTCAACAGTTGGGGCACCTGAACTCAGATCTACTTATGACTGCAGAGAATGCTCCAGGACTTTCCATGCAATGACCTGAGCTGAGCAGTGGACATGTTGTCCCTTTCCTTGGACACTAAAGTACACATTCCTCCTCCACCATCTGTTCAGAATTAGAGCATCCCCTTGTGGAAAAATGGGCCTTGTGGTGACCAGTCACGGTGACGTCTCCGTAACTATTTACTGTCTTTCACATACAAATGAGATCTCTTGTGACTTCGCGACGAATCTTCTGCAACTTCGCGGCAAATGGGACTGCTACAAAGTTTTGGTGATGTTGCTGGAAATGTGAAGTTAAGTCTTGCGTTGAAGGGATCCCTTCACTGCGAAGTCACAGTGAGGGTCCAGGGCTCATGTGTTGCTGGTGATCCCACAGTGTGGTTTCTCTCTGAGGGAGACTCTTCTGGTGGATATTCTGGTGGAGTTCTTGATGGACGAGTACGATGAGAGCTAGCTGCTGGGCCATTGCTGCGATCCAGTGGGGAAACTTTTACAGCTGCTCTAGAGGGAGGGTAAATTTTAGGTCAGTGACATCATTGGCGACCAACAGGGTCATGTAAGATCTTGCACAGAGCCCTTATGAGCCTATGCATTCGGTTTCCTGGAGTTTTTGACTGGACAAAGGGTAGTCCTTTGTCCTACAACTATTCGTTCTCCACAGGCAACCACACTCCATGGCCTCACGAGGTCTGGGGAGGGGTGATATTGAAGGTGCAGTTCTCTGACATGTTTGATGACATGCTTCACTCGCTACCTCACGATTCAAGCACAGAAGCAGCACTGGCTGTGCCTTCCTGTATACCTCCCAGTGACCTCATATGGTGTCACTGTAATGCATTAGCAAAACAAGAGGTGAAGCTGTTCATCCCTTGCTGGATCCCACCCTACAGAGACCGGGGGGTCCACTATTGTCAAATGGAGTATATACTTTGGGTGGTACCCCTTGAAAGAGCGAGTGGTTTTCCGGGTTAATTTCTTTCTTTGTACATATGGTACCAGGCTGCACCCCAGATGCTCAAACAATATCCACACCAGTGAGTTACGGGGGAGAGGGAGAATAATTGCAATTATTTTTACCCATCCATACAATTCATTACTTACCTTTTCAAACAGAGTTCTAATTCTTTCAATCACTCAGTTCTATTCCTACCCACAGTCTGTCTAAAGCACATGTGTGCTCTGGGAACAGTTCTGCATGCAGAAATGTCTAATACTTTTTATTTTGTCTTTTTATAGGGCCAAGAGAAACCGCAAGATCCAGGAGTAAAATGGAAGATAATACTCACCCGTCACGCTGTTTCACCTGCAATTTCACACAGGAAGTGACAAGCATAGAAGAAATGGGCTGCCAGTGTCAGTGGATAGTACAAAATTCATCATCTTCATCATCAGGGGCAGTGGCATCCAGTCTTCATCATATGGGAAGCACTTATGCAGTCCTACATGCACTTAACTTGTACATTCTTGTTATGTGGACTATAACCCCAACGGTAGTGGCTGGAACATGAAATGCAGTTTTGTCACACCTCTTATGTCTTCATACTATATGCCCTGTCCACCCACACAAGTTAAATCGTCAGAGCGATGTACAGTGCTGGGTTGGGCAACCGTCGTCGTCGTCGCTGCTGATGCCTGCATCCTGGGCAGTACAGGTCGAGGAGCGACGTCGTCGTCATATCTTTCGTTTGTTCCATTTTTTTCCTCCTTTTTACACTTGGCAGAAGGACGTGAGTGCCCAGGAAGATATCCAAGAGATGAAGGCCTTGCAAGGGCAGGCAGCAGTCTTGTTTTAAAAAGCATTTTGGGTTTGCCAATAGGCAACAACGAATCCAGAGGAAGACTTTGTCCATGGATGATGGAAAAGGAAATTGACTTTAATCCTTTAAAGGTTACCGGTACACCAGCAGAATGTGAATAAGCTCAAATGGACAGGCTGTCACAGCTGAACAAAAATATTCAGATGACCATGACCTATACAATGGGGAACAAATATGCTGGTGAAAATCTTTGTGCACAACTTATTCATATAAATGGATCAACAAGTGGACTGAGAAAATGCTCGCCAAACGTGGCAATATGGTTGTGGGCCGAAATCGCAATTGGTTGTTTATTTTTCTCGTTTTCTTTTTTTTTTAAACATTGTAATGTCTGGGTGTGCAGTTACTAAGTGTTCTACTTGTTAACACATGGTTCTTTGTTGTCGTCATCCCATATCGTTGCTATGAATTTGTTTTGTTGTTTGTGTCTTCTGCCTTTTCTTTTCAGTCATGATGGCTTCCTTATTAAACCGTAACATATCAAGAACGTGTGTTTACTATCATTCCTGACCATCTCAAAAGGAGAAAGAAAGATAAAAATGGTGTATCATAAAAAAAAAATTAAGCTTTGACATTAGCTGAGCAATAAGTACATACAACAAAAACCAGATGCTCTCTGGGAAGAGCTGGAAGGAATTGTTGGAAAAAGTGAAAAGTATAAAAGTTGGTGCTCTGTGAAGGTTGTGAAAGAGACTTGTAGTACTCAACCAACATATTAGTGGACTCTCTCCTCCCGGGATGGAAGATTATTCTATTGCATACTCTCTCCTGCATGAGTGGTCTTGGGGACTAGAATTGAGGGTTAATTAAAGGAAAGCCGTTCCTGGAGCTAAAGGAAATGTGGCAAATACAGGCTAACCATGAAAACCATCAAACTGTATCCCAGATGGACATAGTAAAGATGTAGTGTCCATCTAGTGTGGTTAATAGGTTGCAGAGATGCAGAGCAGTAGGGTAGACATTCATCCATAATAACTCTAGACATTATTTGACCTACATCCAAGTACATCCGACAAGCACTTTTTGTCATAGACTATGGGTTGAAAGAGCTTCTCCTGAACCAGCCTTTACTGACGGATGAAGCCTCTTCATGTCAAGTTGTAGGGTTGAAATACTTTGAAACCAAAGATAACTTGGTTATCACTTATTGCTTCCAATATTTTCTATAACAATTTTTTTTTTTTTTTAATTNNAATTTTTTTTTTTTTTTAATTGGCTGGGAAGAGGAGAGCGGACTGGGGAAAAATTGCAGTGATGGTTGTTATGAAGAAAGAGAGGAAAGAGTATTTGTGACTCTGCCCTGGGAGGAAAACAATGGTGCTCATTCTACTGATATTATTATTATGCTGGACTTGGAAACGTAGGTTGAGTTAAAACTGGGGATAGGTAGGAAGTAAAGGCATTGCAACCATCCCGTTAGGTTGTGCCATAGATAAATGTACACTGCCAACAAATTATCAGGAGTGATGGGTATTGCATCGCACAAGTTTGAGAAAGTTTGGGAGAAACTATGGTCAGATATGTACAGTGCAGCATTCATGACGTCTGGTGATATTGACAAGGTGTATATATTTTTTGGAATAGAGTACATGATTATGTTTTCAAACCTTCATTAACTGTTGCCCACAGAGAAAATGAATAACTGCATTTGCTAATGGAGTAAACATCCAAATTTATGTAATCCAAAATGACAAAGCATCTCTCAGTTGTGTACATCGAGAATTAGTTGTTTTACGAAAGCAAAAAGAATGGGCGGCTTTTCTCTTTTTAGATCTAAAAGATATTTAAAAGGAAAATCATATAATATATGCAGTGTTACGTCATTTCATTTATGTGTGTGTCTTTGGTATAAGAAAAAAATAATCTTTTCTATTTCTGTTATTTATATAATTCATGTTCTTTTTTTTTATTGGTAATAATCCAAAATAGGTTTACCTATGTGGCTTCCATGTTATCAGTTCCTCTCTTCTTGTTGTGTCTGTTATTTATTCATTGTTTTTGTCATCTCATAAACAAAGCTTTTTGGTTTTTGTTTACTTTACAATCATCCTTGACACAGACAACGTTCTAATTGTGGTACTTTTTTTTCTCCTGTATTAATTTTTCTTGGCACACTCTATTTGTGACAGGTTGTACATGTACAGACTTTAGGAGCAGTCATGCATGGCAAAAGTATTTATGCATTTAGATAAAACTGATCAGAATATGGGATTTTGTAACCTTTCTTTGTCTGTTCCAAGTTGGTTTGTATCAACCATCCAAACCAGACGTCAAGTGGCGGGTGGAGGGGGGGGTTCTCAGCGTTGCTGAAATCAGACCTATTGGGACAACTTTTCGAAATTTTCCCTTGATTTCAGTTTATTTTTCAAGCTGTATCTTGTTCAGAATTCTCCCCATTCTCTGGTAATTTAGCTCAAATATAAATGGATAATTTCACCATTTACACTATATTAAATAGGGGGATAAGGGGGAGGGGAGTAGGTTTGTTGTGCACATTGTCACCACAAGAGTGAAAAGATAACATCATTTGAGGCTTCTTCAGTATTATGCATGTCAGTATTTTCATCGAGTGTTGGTTAATTAAACCTTTCACAGGCAAAGGTTGATGCACTTGATCCCAGCAAGTGAATAATTTTTGCCATTTTTTTTCTGAAACGTTCTTATAAGACTCGTTGGGGGATTCTAGAATGACGTTGTACGGTTTATTGAATGGGCTTCGAGATCTATGGATGACAGTCTGAACAAAAATGAATTCATTGCTGAAAAATTAACATAGATGGTTTGATGTGACATCATTATGCCATAAATCTCTGAACAAAATGGAAGAGAAGGAATAAACTGTCAAAAATAAATCTCGGCACAATACGGTCCTTAGGGAGTCTGGGTAGGAAATTGAATTTTATCACCGTAAATTATCAAAATAACTCTCCTCCCTGCCTCCCTGCCTCCCTCCCTCCCATTGGTTCTCCCACTATTCTTATTATCAAGAACAAAGAATGAAAGCAACATGAGTAACCAAACTTACTTCATGGAGGTTAACATTTAAGGATAGTATTGCAGTTCTTCATTATTCTTGCCCAGAATAACTGCAGGTATTAAAGCAACAGGTAATATTGTTAACGATTTGGTCAGTTCATTTTTTAAATTTGGTTCGTCCAGTATATTATTCAGCATCAATATAAACACCTACAAACAGATTGCAAGCACCAGATAGGGAGAACATGTACTTACTTTTTAAGACACCCGTAGCAGAAGAAATTGAAAAATGTGGCAAGATGCTAGAAGTGATGGTTGATAGAGCCTGGGAAAATGGCTCCCTTTTCTAACTCTTTGAATGTTTTATATGAAAATTTTTAGTATGGAAGATACAGGATAGACTTACGGAGAGAGTGATTAGTGAAGGTTTCAGTTTAATATTATTAATCAGTCATTGGACGTTTTCTTTTTCTACTACTTAACTGTTTTTTTTTTCTATAACTTTTCCTTTTTCTTTTCTCTGGTTCTTCTGAAATTGTGTGTAACTTGTAAAACATGTATAAAAACAAACTTCAGTACGAGCTGGTCTCCTGCCTAGTTGTTCATAACTGGACTTGTATTATATATATATATAGCCTTTCTATAGTAGTATTGTACACATATATATAGCATCGTCTGCTGCACTTACACACTCCCCTGTCATCATTTAGTAAAACACATCTGCATGTTTGTGTATGTACCTGTCTGTCTGTCCATCTGTGGGTGCATGATGTTTGGTATAAATTTGTCACTTTTCTTTCCTTCTTTTTTCTCTAGCTTCGAAACCCTTCACTATCAAGGAAAAGATGGTTTTTACATCCCAATTGTTTCAGTCAATAGAGACCCCTAAAAGTTTTTCGACAATCAATCAATGAAATTGGGTGTACTTGTACTGTTGGTAGAATGTATGGAACTTGCATAGGTCTGTGTTCAGTTTGTAAACTGATCTTGAATATTCATAACATTAGTATGTAGAGGTCCCTCCAAGAATAAGTGCAAAACAAGAAATTACAATGATTACTCTGGCATACCTGTGCCTATGAACAGTGATTATTAGGTCAGGACTGTAATCATTGTCAGTGGTACACACTTATTTATGTAAAGGCAGTGGTTTTACCAAGGGGGCATTCATCCCAGTTGCCCCCCTCCCCCCATAATTTTGCCTCTGTAGGAGGTTTCACCCCCTAGACCCCAACAAACTTGGCCTTTGGACCTCTTTCCCCATTATCATGGGACATTTCACCCATAAATGTGCTAATACCCCACAGATCTCTCCACCAAGGTACTGCTCATGAATCTCACAAGGAGGTCTTAAGCTCTCACCTTGTTAACTTAGAGGAGACATAGTTGAAACAAGTAAAATGGTTTGGAATCTTTAAATATAATGATGCAAATTGAAAAAAAAAATTGAAAAAACCAAAATATACCTATCCTAAGATTGAATTTTTCACCCTGAGGTATGCGTAAACCCTGGGGCTTCCAGGGCTTCGTTCCCTGGACCCCCACGGGACTTTGTCCCTGGACACCATCAGAGACTCTAAGATGGGCCCCTGGACCTCACTTGCTAAGCTTGTGCCCCAATAGTTTCTTTTGCCATCCATTTGCTCCCCTAAGTATAAGATCCTGGTGCCACCACTGTGTAAAGGTAGCAAAAAACAAGGAACATTTTAAGAGCAATGTGTGATGATTTAGTAAGAAACAAGGATGAGAACAGTTCTTCTGACTCATTATGACACTGGCCGACCTGCATATTACTTACAAAACGATTTAGCTGTCTTTGCAATCTCTCATTTCAACAGCTCCTGTAAATATTGAGCTGTTTATTTGGCCTATCGTCTTTTGAGTTTTAAAGCGGTCAAGAAGGATGTGTGAGTTAAAAGAGATGGTTGAAAAGGAGGCAGACAAACGAGGGTTGTGAAAAGGAAAAAAAAGGCAGTTCCCATAATATCTCGATGAATTTCAGTTTTAATGTAGACTGAGGAATGCTGGGGGGAAAGGGGGGCATTCTGGAACAATTTGAACAGGAATGTGATGTATGCAAATGAAATGTCTTCATTTATAGATGCAAATTTTCAATGTTTAAAAACTTCAAGCTAATTTTAATTTGAAGGTTTTATTCCATGTCCTCTGCTGCTGTTTGGAAGGTCAACAAAGTCATAGTCATTTACAAAGATGCTAGTTGCGCATCAAGTTCAAAGGTTATGCAATTTCAATTTGTGCCATTTTTTTTGTTCCCTTCTGTGTATAATTAGCGAGCACAAACCGTTTTGTCCATGTGGTGGGAGGGGACAGAAATAATAAGAAAATAATTGTATGGGTTCACAGTACTCCTTGTTGTCCTCTTGGTATGTAACAGCAATATATTGACCACCTAAACAGAAGTAATATAGCAAGCCTGGCATCCAAGTAGTTCTCACTCTTATCCTTCTCCCCCTGTCTAGTTTCCTCTCCCCAGTCAAGCTTCTCCTCTAATTTGAGTTGAATATGTTGACTAATAAGGGAGCTGGCCTCTGAAAAATTCAATGGTCCATGCAGGGTTCCGAGATAACTTAATTTTCAAAAGTATTTTGGTGAGAGACCAGAAAATACAGTCAAGTGGTATTGGCAAGCATGCTATGCTGGAAGTTTAAAGTAACTGTGACATGCATGAAAAACAATTTGAGAGTTGTTGAAAATAACCACAAAAAAATATTCACATTAATCATGTTACTAATTACTGCTAAGTATGTAAATTTGTGAATATTAAGGGAGGGACTTCTTTACTTTCATCTGTGAAACCTGGTAATGAAGATGCAATATGTGAAAGGCCACACTATTCTACTGGCTAGGATGCAATCCTTGCATTTAGATTACTCGGATGCATTGTAAAGTTTGGAAGGCTTTCGTTGAAATAGCTCCTGTTGCATGAGACTGAAATGTACAACTGACCAAAATGGCAGCTAGTTAAGATCAGTTAATCGAAGTATGTGGAGAAACTATCCTTCGACCTTTTATTTTCGACATACTCAATGAGACGAGTGAATATGTTTGTTGAAATACTGTTCGCAAGTGCATATTGCAGCACGTGTGCATTCAGTGTGTATACATTGTGCAGTAGATCTTCTATAGAGGATAAGCAGTGTAGGACCAAAGACAGACTGCATAGTAGAGGCTTGGAGGCTACTTGTCAGTTATTCACTGAGGCTTAGAGAGATGTCACAGAAGGGCAAAAGATGTACAGTAGAATGGACGCCTTGATGTTGTAAGTCCTCCATTGGTCACCGCGACAAGATAAGTCTCATCGCAGGAAGTTGCGCCGCATGCCGCGCGCGGAACAAAGAAATTTTGACCTAGCGCAGCATCATTGTTGGTTTTTGTATCACCAGCCAACAGATTGCCATTCAGACTTTCATTCTGCAACTTTCAGATGAATCCAACTGAAGATGTCATGTCACTTGGTCTTTTAATGCACACATAAATTGCCAACCACACAAAACAAACACTAGCCAAGGATCCACCGGGCCCCTAGAAGCAGTGTCATGCTCTATTCATATATTCTCAGGAATTTTTTCAAGATACGATCTGCCAGTAGAATGACGAGAAATGAGACGAATGAAAATTACATATTCGGCTCTCCATAATCTTTTCACTTTCATGTAATACAGACAGCCAAAAAGAGTGTAATGTCAAGCAAATCAGAAATTTGAATCTGTAGGACATATTTGAACATATATTCAAATTATCATTGTTCCTCGCTGCCAACAATGTTAGAACAGAGGAACTTAAGTCAAGTTAGAAACTCTGCTGTGAAAGCAAAGAAATGTTCTATTTATACACTTTGTTCCAGCTTTAAGGCCATGTTATCAAGTTTGTTCTCAAATTGACAAAATTTTATTTAAATGGCTCTTATATTTTGCAGTACAACATGCAGTATGATAGGATAAAGGACAGACTTCTTGTCTTCAAGTTATTGTCATCTTTCATATTGAGAAATTTCTTTTCTGCACAGCACACTAAAATCATAACTAAAAGCAGTTACACTTTTATTTTCCTTTTTGTTTTATTGTGTTGTTGATTTTGTAGAATTTGCTGGAAAAGAATCTTAAGATATTGATAAATTTGTAAAAGAAATATTCTTCCTCATAAATTCACAATTCTTGATCAATTTTTATATAATTGTTGTAGATTATATATATATATTATAAATACATATTCATTTCAAGAAAGTGTAAAATTGTATGGACAAAAAATTTCAAAAGTTTAAAACATTTTTCTTTTTAATCAATGTTTGCACATGTCAGCATGTTTTAAAAGGAAAAAAAGCATGTATAAATGTTGGTGTTTTTGTAAAGAATGCAGTTGGAAGTATAAAATAGTATCACAAAATATCAGCGAGTGTGAAGT
>VJOZ01054300.1:0-11559 GCA_009801055.1 Stichopus horrens
TAAATTTCTGAAAATGTCATACTTGAGCGGACAAATGGCATAGGGCGGGCTATTAAGCAGAGTTGTAGTCGAGGCTGCCCTCAGTCAAAACTTCTCAGGCCTCCTAGCAGCGGCCTAAAAGTCTCAAGGCCCTCCATACTCATAGTATTGTATCAAGCCTCTGTTCAAGGCCGACCTTGGCCTCGGTCTGCCCGGACTCAACTTACAGTACTGCACAGTAGCAGAAAATGAAGGCAGTCAATGCTGGAGAGGAAATGGGCTGTTCCAGCAAGTTTGACCAAGACCTTGCACAGAACTACTGTACAGTAACAGGCTGTGTGTGTGTGTTGCTTAGCAACCAAGACGGGAGGATGTGACTCAATCAGAGAGTTGGTCAGTGGCAAACAGTCCAACAGATGTTGTGGACTATATTTTGCAGTATTGACAAATACTTTCCTTGTGCAACGTTTCTGGAATGTGCCGTAAACATGCCATGCATAGACTGAAGGAGCACTGAACAAATTCAAAATGCAGAAACAAACAATTTTGGGAGGAAATGTTCCGATAATGGTCTAGAAAAAATGTAACTCCAATTCTATTAAGTGCAGGTTCCACTCTTACTGGAAACTTCAAAACTGAAAGTGAGTTTTGGTTTTGACTGTAAGGCCAGGCTACTCACGATATTGTGAGCAGCCTTAAAATCATATTGAGTATCAGTATTCTATTACTGTAGCAACCAGACTGAGCAGTTTGAGAGTAACCCTGGTATACAGTAACTCTATTTTAAAACTGGTCTTTACAACCTTTGCTTGAACTTTTTGTTGATACTGGACTCTGAGGCACACTAAGATTTTCTATGGCAATATTTACCAAAGCTCTTTCATTTGAAAGTCTCATTAGTTTTAAACATGTGCATACTTACATACAAGCATGACTGGCCAAAGGAAGTAAATACTAGCCTGAAGAACAGTACTGTATGTTTCCTTCAGGGTTGACTCATACTACAGTAGTACTGAAGTGTCAAATTCCACAAATTCGACTTCCTGCACACAAAATTTGATATTTTCCAAAATGTGCAGCAAACACACACAAAGCTTTACTCAGCTTCAGCTGAGCAAAGCTTCACTTTTGGACGGTAATGTAGTTTGGGAAGGGGGCACTAGTCCACTCTGATTTAGGGCGAAGGTACAGAAGAGGTGGTGTTAAAGTTTACCAGCTATTTGAAGAATGGGAGTGGGATGTGATGCGATGTGCTCCTGCCATTTAATGTAACTGAGGAGCAGTCAGTTTGGCAGGAAAAAATTGAAAGAAATGTGTACAGTACATATCACACACTTGCAGATCTGCGAACAACTTCGACCTGGGAGTTGCAGTTGAGATACACTTCATCAGAGAATTTACCGTAATTTATGCTGTACCTCTCAGATTTTTTCCAGTGTGAGATGTGTCTCAATTCATATATGAGATGAGTACAGCCTAGGGCATCCTAGACTTTTGGTCATCCAGTTTCTAGTTGTTATCAAAGTTAACACTATTCACACATCCTTAAATACCCTACATAATGAAAGGGACACGCAGGTTCTATTTAAAAGTGCCATACAATAAAAATGTAGAATACCATTTTGACAATTTACGCAAACTTTAACAAGTTGGAGAAGTGGTACCCATGTTCAGCAAGTTACACTAGTTACATGAAGTTGGTCTACTGGGATAGGCATCGTAACATGATGGAAGTTTGAAATTAATATTCCCATTGCTGGGCAGTAAACATCAACCACCAACATTACCTTTCTTTACTTTTAACATGTCTAGGCCTCATTCTCATTCAAAGTTTTCTTGAATGTTGTAATATACCAAACAGGCCAACCTCAGTTTACACAAACGGAAAACCAGATTTGTAAAAAGAGGTAGTCTGCTACCACCACTTCATTCACCCTGTTATCAGGTAGCAGGAAACTTGCAACAAACAGTTACCATGGCAGCATGTGATCTGAAACTTACAGGATACTCTGACAAAAAAAGATGTTACCCTGAAGTTACTTCCTACACATACTGAATGTACAGGTACATGTACCGTGTCGACATGCTCAGAGTCAGCCTGTGCAAGCTTTTCGCACAACAGCTCAACGGTTATCTAGATAAAAATGATTTATTAAAGCCACAGAAGAGATATATCAACAGTCTTGGTAGTAAACTTTACTACTGGCTTCACCATTTACAGTAATGGGCTTGCACTGAATGTAATGCTTTTTCATAGAAATGTACCCACAAAGGCAAGCAGTTAAGGAAAAAAAACTTCACATACTTTCTGTCTTCCACAGAAAATAGTCTGAGTTTCTTTGTTTACTCACAGCACAGTGTGTTTAACATTCACCACAGTGACAGGCTTTTCTATTTTTTGTTTTATTTAATTAAAAAAATCCAAATATTGACAGAGAGAAAAGTAGCAGGGTATGTTATCGATTTGATTTCATTCAACAAAACAAGATGAATCACAGACATGTTTGGAATAATTCAAAACAGGCCTCACAACTAAACAAACATAATTCATTGAAGCAAACAGTTGTAACAGGTACCGCAGACTTATCAATGACTTTCTTGGAAGCAATGATGTATGATGGTTTTATTGCACACTGACACATATAAGACTGACAGGTGGTGCTGCATATTGCTAAAAGACAAAGACTCATTACACCCCGGAGAGTTTCAAGTCTCCCAACCACTTACATGTCAAGTCCCTCCTCCCAGCCTTTCTAAAACTCCTCCACATGTGTAATTCAAAACAATGGATCCCTGTGTGTGCTGTGAAATATGGGCTACTCTGCAACTTTTGAATTTGCTGTCGATCAAAGAGTACAACCAGTTGAGAATTTTGGTATCCCAAAGTCAAAAATACAGCTAGGGATGACTTACTGCCTTTGAAGTACAGTAACTTCTAGCATGTGGCATACTGTAGTGGACAAAATGACAAAGTTCAAAGAAGAGCAGCAAAAACAAAATCTTGAGCGTGATCATCACCTTCCCTGAGTAGCGATGTTTGAGGACCCGGGATCTGAAACTGCTTCCCAAGTCCACACTTTCACTATGCAAATTGTTCATGTGACAAAGACATAATTTGTCTCCTTAAGAAGTACACTTGAACATTTGTAAGATAGATTGTTCTTTCAAAGGAAATTTTCCTACTAAGAATTCATGACGAACAGACGTTACATTTTCAGAGAACCAACTGACTGTGTACTGTGGATGTCCATTTTTTGATCCAGTAAAAACGTTAAACTGGGACAAAGGATTTTTGACAAACGGCACAACATGTTGCTTTAAGGAAAAGCTTGTAAATGTCCGTCGACTTGCAAAGATCACAGACATGATATGAGAACATGTAGCGGATTGCAGGTCTATGTGGAATGGCACATTGCAAGTGACCTGTACGTATTTGTTTCCTTTCATCATTGCTGGACAGAATGAAGTTGGATCACTGCTCAGTTATGTGAACCTATTTTGTATCTCGGGATATCAAGAGTTGTGAGGCTTTGTCTAGCTGGTATCACTGGCTGCATCAGCAGTTCCCAGCAATTTGATACGCAGTTGTTGGCACCAAAGACACTGTCCATGCATGCATCCGGAGGGGAAGGCGGATGGAATCACCGTACACACAGGCTGCTGGTGCCTCAGCGAGATAAGGCACAAAGTTGATTTTTTATTTCAAAGTGTTTCACCATTTCACGTGGTGGTTAAGGACCCACACCAATGCTGCATTGTGGGATATTGAAGGGAAAAAAAAAAAATCTCAAAATCTAAATTTCAAAGTCATCTTAGAAATGCAGATTTTAATCTGATAATCTTGGATTTAAGATGACAGAAAAGGACTGAAATGAGACAAGTCTGTCATGCTTGCTTTTTCAACATCTCAAAGATTTTACGTGATTGTTAGTGACAAAGCGACCGAAACTTGGTACCCAAAACATGCAAAACTAGGGAGGGAGAAGGAATAGAAAGTTTAAGCATCATGTGGATTAAAGCAAGTCACAAGAGCAAAACACAAGGCTTACAGTAACTTCAGCAAACTGCAATTTCTACAAATGCACAATGCAGAAATGAAACAGGCAGCTTACAGATACCTTGTGCAAAATGCAATTTGTGGGTTTCTTACAGCAAAAAAAAAAATATACAGTAGCTGCGTTGCACTGTTGACTGCCTCTCAACCAATGACACATTCCACTGCTGGCAAGATACTTAAAAATTGTAAATTTTATCTGTGAGTGGTTCTGACTTTGACAGTAAGTGGAAGAGTGTCAAGTACAGTAATTCACTACCCAGCTTACATGTTAACACCATGTCCATACGTGTACATGATTCTAAGAACAAGTAATTATATCTTGTAATGTCAGGAAACTGAAATAAATATTCTCAAACTAAATCAGGCCACTATCAAACAGATAGAGGTCTGCTGGCGAGACAGATCGACGACGTTCCCATAAAGCTCTCAAAGTAAATTAATTTTCCTCAACTATTAAAAGAACTCACCCTTTCGATGATATTAGTAGATTTCTTCCTCTGTCTGTTGACCTTGTCCAGGAGCCTTCTCGCCGCAGGTCGACCCATGCCGATGTTTTCGAGATCTTGCGTCTCGACGAACCTGAAGTGGTCTAGCCTCGTGACCTGGAGTACGTTCCGTATCGCTTCGGCGAACTGCTGCAACTGGGTCTCTTCCAGCAGTTCCTCCAGCCATTCTGTATCGTCGTCCTTTTGCTGCGCCATTCAGTCAAAGGCTTTTGAAATCTACTCAGCGGAGCGATCACCATCTACTACCGTATTCCAAGCGAAGAAGTCTGTCACTATGTCAAAAACAAAAACAAAAAAAAGCAGTGAGGTCACGGTTGCACGTGCGGAACTTGGGCGCAAGAGTGCATCACCGTTTTGATGATGTAAGGGTCATGAGCAAGGAATGCCGTGGTAAAACTTCCGTATGTGTATAGAATGGTGAATCCACTGAACAGGCTCGTGAAGTGCATGTCTATAGCCTACAGTATTAAACATTCCATATCGGTGTGGTAACACATTCAAATGTTGCATTGAATGAAGCTGTGGATCATGGTGAGAGCCTGTAGTATTTCAACCAAAATGTATCCGAAAGGGGTAAATTGAATTTCATTGCATTTTGGCAATGAAATTTACTGAATTTAAGCTTTAAGTCATCCCATCATTCTTACACAGAGAAATGCTGCTGACATTAGCATCACGACTACTGAAAGGTCTCTTAGTCTGAGCAGGTTAAAGAACTGTAGATACATTGATCAGTATGCTAACCATGAAACCTCTAGGAGTTGCACTCATCCTGAGTTACCACGGAAACAAGATGTTAGCAGTTGACCTACTAGTGTCCCCACATGATCTGAAATCGTTCATTTAGAAACTACAGATTTCTCAAAGTCATTAATGTTCCCTTTACAGTAGGTATTGGATTGTAAGTCTTCATTCCGGCTAACAACGCTGAGACATCAAGTGGCTTGTCCCTCGTTAATGTTAGTATATACTTGAAATGAAACAGTGCTGTACAGTTCTGTAGATCTGTACAGCCTTTCAATACAAAAACAAAACCCCCATGATGATTGTGTGTTGTAGTGTTGATTTAGAATTTCAGTGAAACTGAAAACAAAAGAACCTGAAAACAGTTACCTCCATGCAACACTAAAGGCACAAAACATGAAAGGACGGACAATAGACAATTAAGAAACACTGTTTCAACTTAAAATTGCTGTTTTCCTTTTCAACTTACCCTTGAGTAAACTTGTACTCACATACTGTGCATGTATATAGCTGAAGTTTCTTATTTTTATGATTTTTTTTTTCAAAATTTTCTAAATTCTGCTAATTACAGTTATCTACTTTGCATATAATTCAACTATTAGCATGACATATGGGACATCAAAGAAAAAATTGAAAAACACTTGAAATTTTATCTCCCTGCTGGTAGTATGAGCCACCTGAATGTAAGTTGTTGGGACCTCAGAAATTCTTTCCTCCAATAAATTTGGAATATTTTCTTTGTTCATTAATTAATTATGCTAATTAGTTAGTGTCCATAATAGCTATGTCAAATTAAAAATTGTGACATACAGGACAAATCACAATGTGTGAGGAAAAATAGGTCCTGACCTGTTGTGACATCTGTTGGAAATATTCCAGGCCTTATAAATTGTTCTGATGTACAGACTGTGCATGCCACTGGCAGCCCTTGCAGTGTATGCCAAAACGGCACAAATGTAGCATTAAGTAATCTTTCGACTGACTACCAACACAACTATTGGGTAAACAGCACTGAGTGTGGATTTATTAGTCATGTTTCCAGGGTAGAACTGGACTGCTCAATGTTGGTCTCGTTACTGGATACTGAACCATTTATTAATTGAACATCATTAAGGATGATTGCAAGTGCTGCAGAACATTTGTCTTATCTTGTTTAGCAGCATATTACACTAGGAAGATATGTAGGATGTATATATTTTATGATAACTTCCAGTGTCTAAATAGATGCCTCCCTTCCGAAGTCCCTACCCAGACCACCCATCTTTTCACTGATAATGATAGTTAATATACATGTGTGGGGATAACCTGTTGTAAACAGAAGAACATTCATAAGAGGAAAGTACAGTAAGGTACTAGAAATAAGTTTTTCACAGTACATCTTAATGCGGACAAAGGGTCATGTGCTGTACTGTATGTCACACTGATTTTTTATGGAACTTGCCACTGTACCATAATCATTTAAGCTTTTTACTTGATAATTTCAATATAACATGTAAGTGTTTGAACAACAAATTAGTGGCATAAGCAGAATTGCATCACTACTTCTTTCAGATAATTTTTGATTTACATTTTCCAGTGAAAAAACACATTTTATGTTGTCCCATACATAACAAGGCATAGTTAATTAAGCTATTTCCTAATAAATATTTAAGAATTTTAAATTTTGTTGTTTGTTTGGAAGACAGTGTTACTTAGAACAACTATGAAAATGCCAACCGAACACACATTTTCTCTTTCTTGCAAGCTGACGACACTTTTCAGATCTCTGAAAAGTCCCGTACATAAGAGTGCAAATAACTTGGACCTGCCCCTTGATGAAACTGGACATTGTTCTACACCAGAACAATCTTACCTGGTCAAGAAAGATTTTCAAAGCAGGTGGAGTGCCCCAAGGACAGTTTCTGTTTTACCTCTACAGCCAGCAATGCTCAAATAGGTCACATCAACCATGGCACATGGCAGCATTAAGCTTGTACATTAACAACTTTTAAACAAGGGCTGCCAAGTGATACAAAAAAAAACAAACTTCTAGTCACTTGTACGTCAACACATGGTATGCATTCTTTTTGTTAAATATAAACGGACAAATTCATTCAGGTGGCAGTTGCATCACAGACAAGAGATACATACAGGATTCATACACTTTTCTGACTCCGATAAAAATTAAGCGCTCTCCACTGAATGTAGCAACTTTTTTCTTTCAAGGATATCAAACAACTTTTGAAACACTTTGAAAACATCTCCTAGTATGTAGCTGAGGTTGCAACTAAGTAAGTAACAATGTATTATATTTCCAATGACTGCAATTCAAGCACTTTAATGAAAAGAACAAAATTCAAGCACTTTCAAGGTTCCACGGCCTCATAAAACCCTGGATTTAAGGGAATGGTCTGACATCAGTAACTTACAGGGGATATGAATTACTTAGTAGAATGCGGGCTCAAAATCAATACAGTCTGGAAAAAATCAATGACACTCATGCTTACTGCTTTACCTTATCATTTACATATGATAAGTGTAATAGGTCAGAAACCTAATGATGACAAAACTGTTTTTTTTCCTTAAACTCACACAAAAATTTATTACAACTAAATCATTTGAGGAACCATTGATTCACTGCATATTCCTTTGAGGAGAAAACACCGTGCAAAGTCTGGTGAGAATATGGTACTGCTGATCCATCCCCAGTTTTGTTTAGTTTAAGGGGGTGGGGTGGAGCATTAGCTTGGTGGTTAAAGTGTCCATCTTGCAATAATCAATGGGTTCGCGGATCAAATCCCGGTGGAACCACTTGGAAAATTTCTAGGGATCCAAATTTGACTTGTATAGTAAAGCTGTTTACGGCGGAGCCGAGGGGGTTTTTTGGGTTCCTGTTGTCCGCTTCAGGCTGCTTCGTACAGCTGATGGACTGCTGACCTGGACAGGATCTCCACCCCTCCCAGCCTTTGGGGAAAGTGGCCAAAGACACTCTCATCCGTCGGATGGGGACATAAAATGGCAGTCCTGGGAGCAGGTTTGGGTTTACATAGTTTGCTTTGGCGATTGTCTGGTTTCACCCTGGCCTCAATATCATCTGGAAACTTATCAAAAGAGTGGGCGAATCTCGCCGTTGTTCATCCATGATCAACACGGTATAGGGTCCTTGATGAGCCTATAAGGGGCTTTCTGATCTTCAACTTTCAAATTCAAGTGCCTAAGACTGATATCCAATAATTGATTGTGACCTACAGTGCTACTGGCATAGTTGGACCTGCCAACCAATGATACTGTCTCACCATGAAAATGCCAGATCTCACAGGGAAAATCACTTTGATGAAACACAAAATGTTTAATTAGACCAAGATACTGTAAATTTTTTCTATCACTGTTTTAGGTTCTTAATAAATTGCAAAATTATGCATCATGGTCAGAAAAGTGAGCTATTTAGCAACAAATCTACAGTATATCTTTGCAGTACAGTAGCTTAGATAGTTAGGCAAACACATTTCATTGCAAAATGCGAGCATTTTTGAAATCTCCAGGTTTGGAATGTGATTTCCATGTTTTTTGTTTTGTTTTGTATGAATCTCAAGATTTGTCACTTTTTAGGTTGGCAAGTCTGCATAACCTCTGGTCACCTAGCAGAGGGCCCATAACATAGTGTAGCCTACAATATCACCGAAAAGTTACTGTGTTCTATCTGTGGCTAGGTGGGGTCTACACAATGTTCTAGCAGGATTGCATTGTTCCCAGGGTTCAATGTTCATATCATTTCCAGTGTTGCAGATGAGTGCAAGGTTCATTATTTCAAGAGTTCAATGTTCCCGGAATTGTCACTGTAAGAAACTGACCATGTTTGCTGGTCCCAAGGTCCGATGGTCCCATTCGCTGATCAAAAGCTTCAATGTTCCCAAACCTGGGGACATTGAACCCAGAATATCAGACCCCAGGAACTTCTAACCCTCGGAACACTGGACCTTGGGAACATTGACATAGTCCCGATAAGTGATAAAAGATGCATAGGTCCAACTCTGACCTGTCAATTTCACTCGGTGGATTGGTGGAAACCTAGCCACTTGAGAAGTGTCTGGGGCCTAGTAGTAGTACATACTTTTGTGTCGCAAAGCACAGAACAAAAATGCACTGCAGCAGAAGACGCTGGCACGTTACTATCTTAATATGAAATTTGGTTATTCTGTAAATTTGTCTATTAAGCTGAGAGGAATGTTGCTTTATGGGAATCTCTACAGGGATTTGAAATCCAATTTTTCTGAGGGCTGATTGGGTCATCAGGTTTGGGTGTTCATATGCATGTCACTAACCAAGTGAGATCTGTTAGTCATATTATGCTCAAATTTGTAGGTTAGACCTAGATCCTTAGAGAAGCATTCATGAAGCATGAATGAGGCTTGGGAAGCCTAGGCTACTGTAAATTAGGCCTGCAACTGGACATGTGTAAGATTAGGATGGACAGGGAGTTGTCTAGCATTGCCAGTTGCACTGCACATTGATCACAAGACAATCACACAGCTAACTTACGTATCGCATGATGAAACTATTGCCTTGTTTGAAGTTGTATGATATTTTTCACCATTATAGCCCTACGCCTACGGTGCTGGGCTTTGCTCACACTTACCCAGGCAGTAAAGCCTATGGTGGGCCTTGGCCTAACGTTAGGCTTAGGCCTACTTGTTAGCACTAATGAGTATGTTAGATGAGGCGATGACCGAGGCAATGTTTGCAACTTCACTATTTTCATCATTTGCTTTTCTTTACGTACAATTGCATGCTACTTACATCTGTTTTGGAGTGAGAGTCCGCAAGATGTCTAACTAGGAAGCACATCTACAAGGAACAAGTACAATCTGATTACTGTATACGCTACATATTTCTATTTTCAATCTTAGTTTTTGTATCGGTACATCTATAATATATACACAGGTACTGCAAGTTAGCTGGACAAGTCATTTCATATTTCTCATGTGGATATCTTCCGGAAGTCAAGCTCGCACACAGCTGTTTACGTTGTGGTATGTGGCGCTCTGTCATTTTAATGTCTAAGTTATATATATGTATAGGTATCTAGGCAGTAAAAACTTGAACTTTCAAAGACNNAAAAAAAAAAAAAAAATGTTGTTCCTTCCACTGGCCAGCGCACTTAGAACTGAGAAGGCATTAGAAACGAGACGGCATTGTTATTGTATGCATGCATGTATCTCCTAATTCAAGTTTAAGTTCTTTAAATTCCCTTATTGTGCTATCACTTTTTGATTTCGTGCTCCTTTCTGCAACTTGTGCTACGCATTGTAAATTATATTATATTTAAATGATTTGCAGAAGAATAATGAAGTAAACTAAATTCAACTTCCGTGCGCTCAACTGGACTGAGAACGAAGAGGAATTAAGTTGCCAAGCAACGGAGGCCTATAAATATTTCAACCCCTTTCCCAGGCCACCGAAACTCCAGCTTCGGTGTGCACAACACCCCCCCCCCCTCCATCGTAATACGGGCCTGGTCTCGACATCCAGTCTCTTTGTATAACTGCCCCTACAGAAGATTACACCGACGGAGAAAGGACAAGTGATCTTACTTTCGGAGCCAATTTTCTAGGACCGAATAAAATAAAATTAAGCCTACTGGTGAGTTGAAAGTTGTTGATCAGTTGCGACTTACTACAGGGCTCCATTTTGTTATCTGATGTTCTAGGTCTGCACTGTGGCCGATGTGTATCTTAAGTGTGGGATCATTGAACTGTAAAGAAGTGCATTGCGTCGAGCACACTAGTCGTTGGTTTCACTGGGTCTATACTGGCGTAGCCAGAGAATGTTTCGCTGGGGAAGGGGGGGGGGAGACTGGGGTGAATGCCGATGTAGGACTATCTAAGCCGAGTACCACCATCGGTAGGAGAGAACAAGAAAGATCCCGATACATCCACCCGCCACGACGACTGGAAACCATACTTCCCGGATGTCCTAAGCAGCATGATCATAGCCTCGGCTGGAAGTGGGTTCCGTGTCTGCAAATTGCTCAAATAATAATAAAAAAAGCAATCTTTGAAAAATTGCTATACCCGTATAGCTTGAGATGACACAAGAAATCATTAAAACTTATGCGGCTTGCTCTTTCATTTACTCCTGTTGCATTTTGGCAAATTTTGGGGACTGAATATACCAATGCGCCACTTTGTACCTCGGGATACCAGTCGTTTCGCCTCCTTGCAAGTTCGTCCCAATCAGTTCGAACTGAAGTAGAAGTCGTTTCACTCGAAACATCCAGGGGCGGATGTAGGTTTT
>VJOZ01054333.1:0-10043 GCA_009801055.1 Stichopus horrens
TAATTCAACGGGAATTTCATCAAAATGCTTAGTTTATGGTCCCCTTTAACATATTAAAAAGAAATTTGGGTCTGAACTATTCTTTTAAAAGATAGTAGTGACTGAAAAGTGACAGGTCACTGAACAATATTAATATTTCATGGAATGTTTTTATATCTTCTGTAATGAAAGTCATACATCAATAGCAAGGTCCGTTTAGAAGATACGGATTTTTAAAGAAAGATACACCTTATTTCAAAATGGATCATTCCATCTTTGGCGTGAGTAATGATACACAGGTAAAACTAGTCGAAGACTTATGTTACTGACAAATAAGGGGTTCTTTAACAAAAGAGAATAACTGTCCATTGCAGGTCTTTCCAACAAAAGTCAATACCTTATTCTAACTCAAGATCCCTCACAATCGCCTTTCGCTAGACGCCGCAAGAGTAAAGAGAGGCCAAAGGAGCATGGAAAGTCGATTTTTTTTATCTTATGAGTACTTAAAGCCAAAAAGTTTCTGTCAAGCTTAGTGCCAACTGATGTTGCCGCTCCCCTTAGAAAGTTTTTCGAACAATTTAGCTACCATGTAAGTGATGACGGACACAAATTGAGTTCAATGGAAGGAAATTATCCAAGTCGCCACTTGGAAAGTTATTGGCGTGAAAAACGTTAAGGATAGGATTGCCCAAACGGGGGAAATGAGCTTTTAGCACCGCAACATTACATGCGCAAAAAGGAAGCTGTCTGACAATTGTTCTATGGTGGCATGATTGTTTAATATCACATCCTCGCTAACTATAAAAACATCAGATAAATGAAGAACGAACATTTGATTGATATATTGAGACGTGTTAATTAACTTACCTCACGAAAACACAGAGCACAGTAGTCTAATGTTTGTCAGGCACTGGATGTCTGTCGTATCTGGTGCATACCAGGAACGTTTGAAACGCTTTTAAAGTCTATTGTTACAGTTAAAAATAGCTACAAAGCATAATTTTGAAAAATCACTACCTGTTTTGTATGAAGGTAGACTAAGTAAAGGATGTCCTCGAATAACTCGGTGTCGATTCTAAGGGAACCGGATCTAACTGCAGCAAGGAAACTTTGAGCTGAACCAAATTGTTTGATTATCTGGAAAGCGAAACTTGCTACCCTCATGCCCATTTATTTCATATCTGCGTATGCAACAAATACGATTGTTTATAACTTACGCGACAGTAAAAATGGATGCCCACACACTCTCACGGTTGAAGATAAAAAGTGATAACAATAGTATTTTTTCTTCTTTCACTCAATATTATTTCAATAAACTTATATTCAAAATGATCACCAGTATGCACAATGTCTTTCCTCGTTGTGTGCTGTGTGATGCACATCAGCTGCAATGTAGAGAGCAACAACGCCACCCCTTCTATTAAGTTTGTCTGGATGAATCAACTGGTAGTTAGGATTTGAAAGTATGTAAAATGGTGGTTTTATATGTATAACCATTAGTAAAGAACAATAAGTCACTCATGGTATGAATGTGAACATTTTACACACGAAGCTCTCAGTTATTAGGAAAAATGTAAAGACGTTTGGATGGGATAAGGTCAGGGGTGTGATTAAATATCTGGTTTTCGTAATGATTTGTTAATGTTCCACTAAAGATCACTTTGCAATACACTTAAAACTAAAGGAGTCCGTTGTCGCGTGGGTAATCTTCTTATGTCGTGGCTTGTAGATCTTCACAACACAATCTCGCTGGATGGTGTCATGAGTGTGTGTGCGAGTGTACTGCATTTGCTTCACGTTACATAGCTCTCTGTTTTGTAAGTTGTTGACAGTTACATCTCATTTTATTTTTGCTATTTTCCAAGATGAGAAAAATGTTCGAAATTTGGGAGACAGAATTTGTGAGCATCGTCGATGGCGGTTCGATTAGCGCTCCCGGAGGTTTGACTCTAAACACGGATCGCACTGCTGTATTCGTCATGACAGAGAGAAAGGTATGTTGTTAAGAGGGCAAGTGTTGCGACTTATTTTGAAAAAAAAATACCTGCCTTAATCCCAAAATATCCGCCATGCCTTATCAAATCAAATATTACGCCGAAAATATCACTTAGGCTAACTTTATGAATTAGCTTTTATTCAATATTACATCTGTACAGTTGGATTGTTTGATGTAAAATAAAAGTGTCCTATGGAGTCAATCACTGTAATGTTTCAATGTTCGTAAAGATAATAATCAGTCTGCATGTTACCGATCAATGGCCACCCTTTGCGCGAACAACTAGTTTCTTGGTCTCCAAATGGAGGCACTAGTAACCAAAGGCAAGTACCAAAGGAGGCAGGTGTGTGTGTGTGGGNNGGAAGCCTCATAAACAATTTAAGAAACAAAGGTAGTGATGTTTGATGAATATTTTTTTTGCGAGGCGTAGGCTGGGTCATGATTTAATTAATTCTGTACGACTGCATAAACCACTTCAACATGCTTGTCAAAATGTTTGAAAAAAATAGGAAAAATTGAAAACGTGAAAAACTATTACATTGTCAGTACTTTCCATCATTTTGAACGAATATCATGTGTTATCTAAAACTTTATAACTCCACCTAAAATTTAAGCTGTCGATGCGATCTTTGTGTTCCATTGTTCTCATGGAAAAAACGCTTTCTTTTTGTGTAGTAATATACTGGTGATTTAATACTGTACATATCTTAGTGTGTGCAGTTATTGTAGAAAATATTAATACTGTATTGCTGTATGAATTTCTATTTCAATATGCAATATATAAATTATAAACAAAAAGATTTCAATAACACATATTACCGTACTAAATTCTAACTTGTAAAAGATAAAATCTGTTTTATCACAAGGAAATCAATTCAAATTTTAAAAAAAAGCGGAGAGAAAGGAGAAATCGTCAATTACAAAACTATGTATTCTTGTTTTTACGGATAGTATTTGAAAGTTTGTAAATTGCTAGTTAGCCATCTTTGTGTCAAATATAATGATAATAAACATCTAGCTTTTGTGACGTTGCTTTGGCACATAAAGGAGTATTCATGCCATGTGATACTGTTATTGTCTTGGTTATCTTTTTCTTTATCATCCATAGCTTGTGAAGGTTCCGTTTGAATTCACATCTGAAACTACGCCCTCTAATCAACCGACCCAAACTAAGGCACCCCAGGGTAACGATGACCAGATGTTGGAACCAATCTTCATCTATATCATATGTGGGGCTTCCGGAGTAGTTGTAATTGTGATCGTTCTCGTACTCGCTTGGTCTATAAAGTTTGGTTTTCGTAAATATAAGCTGTCTGGCCTCTAGAGAACTTAAAGGAGGTATCGCAAAATCTGAAAAAGAAAGAGAAATAATAAATGGGGAGAAGGTATCAAGAATACAATAACAAAATCGTCTAGGACTTGCCTTTGAGAAGAGGAGGGAACTTTAGGCAGATGGGTTCGATTCCTCATTAATTGTGGTAAACAGCGTTACATATGGTGTTCTCCACTCGACTCCAATGATCATTGGTTGTAAGTCTATATTTTTTTTACATTGACGTAATGTCTATTAACATTGGTCCTCAGCAGACAACAAACTGCATATAGCTGAGTAACACTAATACTAAGTCACATATCGTTGCGGTGGGCATACAATCGTACAGACAGTATGGTAGATGTAGTCAATGACACAAAATGAGCAGATTTTCTTAGAACAGGGAAAAATTGACATTAATTAACTGGAGATTCAAGTTCTTGAGTATTTTTTTTTTCGTGCTAGCATGTAAGGTGCAAATAACTACACTTGTCCAAAGTGTTCACTGAAAACGTTTAT
Organism: Stichopus horrens; assembly: GCA_009801055.1. Taxonomy (NCBI): domain Eukaryota; kingdom Metazoa; phylum Echinodermata; class Holothuroidea; order Aspidochirotida; family Stichopodidae; genus Stichopus; species Stichopus horrens. The sequence continues at coordinate 3,807 of VJOZ01054333.1, forward strand.
GATGTATACTTTCAAAACTCGGCAGGCCGTGTTTAAAGAATGGCGCTATTTCAAAAAAAAAANNAAAAAAAAAAAAAAAACGCGGTTTGGTGCAGTTTACCACAGTTACTTCCCTTATGGTGTTACACTTTAGAATGTTTGAGCTTCCCCTCCCACACCTTACCGTGTGTAATTTGTTATAATCTGGCATTCTTGAATTAAAATGTGATGGAAAGGTTAAAACGTGAAGAGCGGTAACTAACTTGAAATGTCCCTCATGATGAAATTTCTTTGGCATTTCAATGCATTGAGGTTCATTTCTAATAGTGAGGAGGCACTGAGGCATTTCAAGGCTATGGAATGGGCACAAAATTCGAAAAACCTCCGCCGAAATAATTGGCCTCGTGCCGATCATCTAAGTTGTCGTTGACCTTTATAAGAAAATCCTTGGCGTTACTACCCTAAGGATTTCACTTATCGGGTCTGGTGAGCTGCATGTACTCAGCCTTGGAAAAGGAATTCATGTCTGCAATTTTTCAATTTTTCAGTAAAAATCAACTTATGAAAAGTGATCTCATAGATATCAGATGTATCGAGATGTATTATCATGTCTCATGGTACCTCCTCTTTCATTGATTTTTAGACCAAGGGACATTTTCTTCTTTTTTGTGGGGGGGGGTTTCATTTTAGCCACCTGGGACTGAAACGTTTCTCCTGTTCTGGAGAGGAGTCTAAGAGAAGAGAGGCTTAAGATGACAATCTAAACTGATCTTGCAAAAAGTTGAGTTGGTTTTCGATGACATTTTCCATGATCTACATATGTTCTTTTCAGGTTCCTCTAGGAATTGCTTTAGGTCATAGAAAAGGGGGTGGGGAAATGTGTTCGCTTCATTCACAATAATGGAGAACATGTGCCCCCCCCCCGCTCTTTCAATCGACGCGCATGTTCACTGGTGCCACGGTCAATTAAACTGCAAACGTACAGTAGTTTCGTTTGCAAAAGTGGTGTCTCGATTGCTACAAATATTTCAGGATAAATCTCGGTAGAGTGAGAAAAGTGGTGACGAGTACATGGTTTCAAAATTTAGTCACGAACGGATTGTCTCATGAATCATGAATTCTTCTCCAGAATTCGTTACGTCACTTCCGCATGTTCATCTGCAGTATTGATCACACAGTTGGAGCTCTCAATAACAGATTGATTTGCACGAAGAAGCAATGCACGTGCAATACGTGGAACTACATATTGCGCCCATCCAGTGTTAAGGTCAGCTGATCATGCCATTTGCGAGACTATCTGTTTCTTTTCTTTAACTTGAGCAGTTTGTGTAATCACGAGCAGCTTGTGTCACTTGCGTCGAATTGTTGTGTGAAGGTCCTGGGCGTATGGTGGGAGAAATCCTGACACAGCGTACATTTGTCAGATTCTACCATGGAAATACTGTGCATATTTGAATGTAGCGATATTTGAAGAGGGGGAATAACCCTATAGCGCAACGACCTTAACGTAATGTCATTGGGGTATCTAAAGGCAATATTGCAGCTCAAAGACTAATATAAGTATCAAGATGAGCTTTATTGTCCCTGTTGCCACAAGGACTGTAACAATCTGTTAAGGGTCTCAGCGCTAAATTTCCCTGAAATTTATTACACAATTAAATGTTATTGCCTGGGTCTGTACGGCGTTAAAGCGGACATGTGAACGATTCCCAACTAATTTTATATCAGAAATAAGCCCATAGTACACAAGTAATGTGTGCTTAAACCACAGAGATGACACTTTAACCTCAATGCGAAAACTAAACACTTACTTTGAAATTCTTCGATGGTGTAAAAATCACAATGATTAACAATTAAGTCGTTGCTACAATAAATGCCACCTAAGAGCAAGACATGAACACAGGGCTTTCATCAATTGAAAATAAAAGGAACGGTTGTTTCAAATGGTCTAAAGGAGAATAATATTCTTTAATGAAATTGACAAAGTTTTCATGTTTAACAACTTAACGTTGAAAAACATAGAAAGTATCTTTCTAAATTTGATACAAAATAGCATCAGCATGTAGCTTCTTTGAAGAAATATAATCATATCACCTGTGGGTAATAACATACATACTGGGATGCCGTCCACTGCGACATTTCTTGCCCTTACTGCTGTCAAAGAGACACAGAGGTAAATTAAGAGAAGTATATTAAACTTATTTCAATCAACGACTGTTTTGGTAGATCAGGGCCTTGTAGAAAGTAATACTTTAAAAGAGGCTTAAATTGTTCATGTAAAGTATCGTATTTAACGTTTGTACAACTCAGTTAAAAAGGCAGATGGTGTAAAGGATCTCCATGTGTACCGTACATCTTCTTTGGATGGGTAAGCCGTCAAAACAGAAAGTCCGACGAAACATTATCATAAATTGAACAACCACATCAAAAAGTAGCAAACCTCATAAAACGTAAAACTGAAAGCAGTTAAAGTAACGGAATTTTCAAAGTGTAATGCAAAGAGAAAGCCAGGGATCACATCATTGGCTAGATTAAACCAAAACACATCATAAATTAAACGAATGCACTGCTCGATATATCTAGCATATGTAACAGGTGGAAATCATTAAAATCTATACATAACTGTTAAAATACATTGTAGAAATGAAATATTCATTATATTAAAATCCCTTGGAAATTGGTGTAATATCGTTATAAAATTCCCTCTTCACAAAGTGCCGTCGAAGAATCTTAAAAAATATTACCCTTTCTCCGTTTTGTGAATGATTACAATTGTTCGGAATGTATTTGTTTGGATTGGCCGGAATTTACTTGAGGAAACCTGTCGAGGTGGGAGGGGGTCTAAGGGAAATTGTTGAGATTTGAATTGTACGGACAATATAGTTTGCTCACGAAGAAATGTAGCATTTTTCACGGAGCTGGGGCTTAGTTTTTTCTTTACATGGCTCCTCGACGAAATACTACTAAAAGCCAGACAAATCCGGTTACAGGATGCCGGAACCACTGTTTATGGAAGTTACGAATTGTGAAGCTAATTTTCTATGTATCTGCCATTTCCATCCGTCCATTCTCCTTTACGAGTGTGAATATATTACTGCTTCTTCCAAGAACAGGGAAACTGTGCAGGGTGCTTGAATGACAATGTACGAGACACCTTGTGTGTATGCTGTATAGATGACCCGGCCCGACAGGGTCTAAGATGGTGGAAGAGTGCCTACGTACGTTGCTATAATGGAAAAGAGAAAGCCTCATTTTGAAGTATTCAACAAACAGCTGACCATCACCTGTCAGAGCAATTCTGCCACATGCCATTCGCTGAGACTTCCCAGTGGGCGAGAATGTAAGAGAACGGGTCACATGACCTAACTAAGTACCCACTTAATGACACTCAGTTTGACTGAAACCTAACAATTTCTGAATGATCACCCAAAATTTTACTAAATCTGGTCTTGCGCATGTTGATAGACCTAGAATATTCAGACGTTTGAAATACCTACACGTTCATATTGTTTGGTGAATGACTAATCATTTTGAAAGTGTGTGCTTTCGTTATGATATGGATATGATAATAAAAATTTTAATATGCCATGTAAACGACACGTATGGTAAAGTACTACTATTTCAGATAAACTGGAGCACACATGAAAACGTAATGCTACCACAACGCTTGCTGATAATACCCAACAAGAAAGAAAAAGGAAACCACCTTGGAAAAAAAAAAAAACGTTTTCCTATAAAATGAGGATTGACTTGATATTGTCTTTTGTCTACCACAAACGATACTTTGAAATGTTTGCAGATCATACAAAAAGGTGGAAGAAAAGAGACTCCCTCCGATATTTTGTCATGTGATTGTCGTACATATGAAGTGCAAATATGATTTACATGATGTTCCCGAAGTCTACAGCAAACTGTTTTTCGAATTGGAAGAGAACATTTTGATCATTGCACAAGTTCCGTGGTGCGTTTAGTCTTGGTCAAGACTTAATGAATCTTTCCCATACCCATTCCCTACCCACATTCCCAAAACGCCTGTTGTTACCACTACTCCCTTGTAGGGCCCCTTCTGTTTACTGCTCTGAACTGCTATTATCCTGGAGTTGCTTTCGTTCACTAAGTGGTTGAACAGTGATCGCGGGCTGTTTGAATGAGTTAATGTAGCTCTATGGGATGTGAAATGGAAGAAGAAAATACTACCATCGTCTTAACACAAGACTATGGTGCGTTTTGCTCTCTGTATCGGAAAGAATGGAAACACTGTACCATAAAAATAGTTTGGTTTAAAACTTCCTTTTTGCATTTAGGTTGTGTTGCACCAAGCAGGTATTGTATCATGCCCCACATACTAAGTAGATGGTCCTTATTGTTTTTGGTGACGGTAGAAGGTCATTTGAAGTCAACAGAGGTCAAAAACGTGAAAATATTAAAAATGCTTGTAAATTTAATACACTGCTTGGATAGACAACATATATGTACTTGAAGGTCGCTATTGATTTTGTGGTCAGTCAAAGGTCATTTGGGGTCACCAACCTCAAACGGTGAAAAGCACCGCTAAACACGATATCCCCCGACGGGTGACTGTGACGAACTCTTACTCTGCATGTATATATGATCTTTGTTGATTTTTGTGAGAGTCAAACATCATTTGGAGTCACAAGTGGTCAAAAGGTCAAACTGTGTAAACAACATATGCGGACCTGCACTTCTGACACTCCTAGTACGGGTGTCGCATGAATGTGTCAAGAAAAGACTTAAAACTTTTGCCTTATACCACTTTGTCCTCCGATTTTCTACCAAACCTGTGTCAACATTTGTTGACCAAGGAAAGAATAATAAAACGAGTATTTGCAAATATTTCTGTCATTTTCTTTTGTTGTGATTTGCAGAGACACAACTTATGTTACTCGTTGCGATGTTGTATGAATTTCAGTGCATGCGCACTATGGTAAGTAAACTGGCACTCCTTGTAAGTTCGCCGGACAGAAGAACAAAAGTATTTTGACACTTCTGATGTACATATGGGTACGGCAAAGGACAAGTAATGGTAGTATAACATCTTTCTTTAAACAAGCAGATAGAGGCCATACATTCAATTAGATTATAACTTTCAAACAGGTCTATGCTACGGGTAGTCTTATAAAAGTGGAAAGTTTTCGTCGATATGCACTGAGTTCTCGACATCAATGCAGTAATTGTCAATAGTCTCGATCTTCCGCAATGGAAGTTCTTATTACACCGTAACCTAACGTAAGGCCTAACTTCATGCAAAATATTGTGTTACCTTCGAATAGGTCACATCATTTGAAACAGGCCAACCAGCATGAAGTAAGTTGTAGAGTTGGAGTAAGCTCCATGAGGAATAGGTACAGTAAATTAATTATGATACACCCCATTATGGCTATTTTCCATTTGAAAGGCCAATGAAGCCCTGATCATATTCACTTTAGGTTCTTTTGCCAAATCACGAGGGCTCTTTTTCTGATAACCCGCTATGCCTATAGTGTGAAAGGAAGTCAAATAAAAAGTAAAAACAAAATTACCGTTAGTACGACTCCAAGGCATCGATGTATTTCAGTAACCACTATCAAAGCTTGACAAACTGATGGTGATATTGATACTGATTAGGTTGGACTTTACCCATGATTAATCCTCACATAGAACGTTGTAAGCCTCCTCCATCACTATCTGACTTAGGCCAAGACCTACGTCACCAGTACTGTCACTGCTGGAGGTAACCTGTACATCTATAGCCTAGGTACCTATAATCTATAGGTAACTTTCGGATCCAACGTCGTCTGCTTGACGAACTGACCTTTCGATGTCTCGCTATTGGTCCTTACCAATGTTTGCAAGAATCTTTCTAATTTGGGAGGGAATGTTCGTACCTGAGAATAATTTTAGCAGGAAGAGTGTGAAGAAAAAAGAGGGATTAATTTTTTAAAGAAATTATTGTTGTTATTCCCATGGAGCTCCCAGGTCACCTGAGGTCAAAAGAGACTATAATTTGAAATTATTTAGACACGGTGTCTCAAGAAGCGTTTACAGTTTTTGATGCAATATTTGTACTGTATGCACGTTATACTTTGTTCATGATGATCACGGGCAAGGAATCACAAAGTCCTACGACTTTCTGGTTGTGATATTCTAATGGTAATCACAACAACATGTTATACAAACAAACAAACAAACAAACAAACAAACAAACAAACAAAACAGACAAACAATCAATATCATACCTGCAACACAAGCCATCCCCAA
>VJOZ01054351.1:0-18337 GCA_009801055.1 Stichopus horrens
CTTTTGGCTCGGTGACAATCGCGTAGGCAATTCTGAGAGGTCCTCAGTCGTTTTCCTTAAGCCATTTTGCTACCCCCCCAAGGAAAATCCATACAAGAGACATACCACATGATTGTTATTTAAAAGAATGATCTCTGCAATTTTACTGCATTTGACATTCCCTGAGATGCTATGGCAAACCAGTTTCCTTTGAAGACTGGCCACAAAAAGGGCCTTGCACTGTCACTGGGGACCGCTGCTGGCCCACCCCTCTTGAATTGATTCGGTTGGTGTAGTACTACATATTTTGCTTGCAAGGTTGTTGAAAGTTTAGTAATTTTATCTGGTGTCTTTTTTTTTCCGCATCAAAGATTGACTAGTACTGCTACCTATAAATCGACTTCCGAATATTAAAGGCGGTGTCGTAGAGACTTGACCCAATTTTGAATAACTTCGTGAAGACGGTCCTCCTCAGTCACGAGCTGCATGAAACACTGAGCTTCTTTCTTTGTAAACATTTCTGTGACCAGGGCCACCAAATATGGACACCTGCAACATGGGCCGAGGAGAAGAACCAACTTCTCAAGTAACCTCCACCTCTGTTCTCCCAGTCACATGATGATCACATCAGTCATGTCAACATCCAATTTTCCTGGTTTAAACCTTCCAATTCATAGCACGACAAATCATTCTCAGACAGCTGCTCTGCTTTCGTTGACACAAAACATCCTTGAGGATCTTTCCGGGGAGACCGTCGGACGTGGCTACTCGTGGCCATCGCTGCTGTCTGAATCGCTCTCTGCATAGTTCACGGTTGGCTGAGGCGGAGACAAAGAGAGAGAGAGAGAGACATAAAAATTACAAGGAGAGGAAGTGGGGGAAGAAAATGCAGGTGGGGGGTGAAGAAATGATGCCCCATAAGGAACATCTGTATTTAGCAGATTGTTAACTGGTTGGACGATAGCTTCTGAAGCATTCTAGATCATTTCATAATGATGATGGTGGGGTACATCAAAATAATATGCCTTTCTGAATTGACAAGCTTAAATTTTAAGCTTTACATCTTACTTGAGACTTCCTTCTATTCACGCACAAACTCCACACCTCTCACATTTACAGGCTAAGCTAAGGCAACAACATTTTAGAACTAAACCTCATTAAACAGCTCAACTCACCCCTCCCTCATACCGTGAAAGGACCCACTGAACATTTTTAAGAGGAGAGTGAACAAGATGGAGGTAGTAACAATCATGACATGAAATACTATCAAACAAAGCCCTGGGACTCACCTCAAACATTTTTTCCGCAGATATTTGCTTCATGACTTTCCTGACGGCCTCTTCCTGCTCCGAAAGGCCATCTGAGGCGATCGTCTCAAGGTTGTTGGAGGGGTTTATGGGAAGCCTGATGCTGGATGAGTGACTCCGTGTCAGGGGGCACTCTGTAGATGGACCATGAGAGCATTCCACGACGGCTTCCTCTTCTGAGAAGCTGTGGCTCAGTATGGACTGCCGACTACTGGAGAGGGGTCTAGTAAAAACAAGATAGGATAGGAACAATCAGTAATAGTGGCGACAGAAGCAACTGGTCTTTTAATACTAACGGCTGTGCATCTTCGGTTGGTATACTATCCATTTCAGCCAATTTCACCATTTGAATGGTATAACTCAACAGTGCCACTACTGAATCTAACTTCACTTTTTGCATGCGTCACTGTCGACTATGCACAGCAGTCACATGAACAGGAGTCCTGCTTAGAAAACTGTCTGTCACAAAGTTTCTTCTTTTTGAAGTACCGGGAATACTAGCTTGCAAATGTGAGGGTGCAATGCTTCACTTTGCTTTCTGAGAGACAAATCTATCTTTCATCATTCCTTTCACGATCTGTGCAAAATGGAATCTGGAAATGTGTGGGCTTTGTGCAGCTTAGGCATTGCACCACTGTATTAATCTACTGCAGTTGGCCTTATATGATACGTTACAAGCCTAACGTATATATTGTGCTGATGTGATCACAGGAGCATCTTTGTAGGCTACTCAGTTCTGTCCAAGTGCACTTTCGCTTGCTGATTCATTTTGTGGAAGGAGACAAGTCTAAGGTATTGTGGGATATGGCATCTGCGTAAGGAATTTCAATAAAACATTACTACAGACTTTTCTGATTTTATGGAAGTTTCTACGATGATGGCAATATTTCGGGTTAGCTTGGTAACGTTCAGTGAATGTTTCACATCCGTCACAGCAACATCTGGTACTGGGTTACAGCGACTTATCCTGGTTGAAAATAGTCCAGAGCAACAAAACAAAACCCAAAACACATGAAAGCATCTCAAAGCTGTTTAAGTCATGTAAATGACTCCTCATTACCTACACACAACATTACCAAAACTGAAAAACACTTAAAAACACCAGCAAATCACCCATTTTGAATTCACATGTTTTGTAAGAACTCAAAATGTTACTGGTTTCTCAAATGCGATTGAAAGCTGAGTTGATATACATATACTAGTGATGCTTCACGTCCAATCAGAGCCTGACAGTGACAGAGTCAGACACTCAACTTCTGATATAGGTGGTACACTTCTTGTCCCCCCCTCCAGCTCCCATATCACATCCCTCTCTTCTCTCCACCATCAACAAAGAAACTCAAAAACCTTTCACACACACCCTAGACTGAAAGGTGGACCAGTATTACCACATACCACTTGCTCTACCTTTTCTTCCCCCACCCACATGTAACCCTTGAACAATGGCTGGGTTTGGTAGTGCCCCCCCAAGATTTGGTTGACAAGAGTTTAGATGAGGACTCACACGTCAGCCATTAACGTAGGCTCATCATCACTGGAATGATCGTCTTCGACTGCATGGTCCTCTTCATCGCTGGAAGAAATGTCCTGTTTCTCGACCTGATGTGAGCAAATGATGAACAAAGTGTTAAATTTATAGGCAATGGAAAACCAAAAAAAATAGAGCAGGTCGTCCAATTACAAATTTCATTACAGTAAATGCATGAGTGTTACAACAGTGAGTGACTGAGATGGAACAGTGTGCATTCGAGAACTTCGTCTTGCATGAAAAAAAAACTAATATCTTTTTGCCCCCAAATCAGAAATTTACATCCTTAACTGAAGATACCAAGTTCAGCTTATAGTCTTCAAATGGAAGAGGCTTTTACCAACCAATGACTGAATTTAAAAGGGCAGATGCTGCCTGAATTAATGGCTACTTGCAAAAGAATTTCAATGCCTCTTTCTGTAAATTTTCCTCCCAAACCTGCTGTGTGTCCTACTTTATCTTCATTACAATGAGTGATTGTTAAGGAGAGTCAACTACTTTGCCTGAAATGTGAGATGTTATTCATATTGCAGCTAAAAGATTAAAGGGAACTATAACATTTAAAATTTACCTAAATGGAATACAAAGAAAATACCTTTAATCACTGTAAAAAACCATTCAGTCTCACCTACAAACATTTGCAATACCTTCATCACCTCAAAACATTATGCATGAGATGAGTTAGATAAGATGCATCATTTGAAATTGTGGGTAACAACATCATCCTTGAGCGACAAACGGCTGAATTTCCATCTGCTAGCAAATTGTTTCTTAAACAGAATGCAACCATTTTGCCTTATTTTGAATGATCTATCACTCTATGTCTGCAAATATTGGTTTAAAGAGAATCAGCAGATGCTATTCAAAATCAAGCTGGGCCTCATGCTAAGGTTTTTTTTTTTTGAAAGAAGAGTGATCCATACTCCAAACTTTAAAGAGCCAACGATCAGATGTTTGTCTTTAATTTTGCATATTTGCTCATCCTCACCTTTGACAATTCATTTTTCAATTCTAACGAACTTCTTCCCTGAGCCTTGACTCTCTTTTGAGGGGACGGACTCCTCCGCTTGGACACCCGTGATGCACTTCCAGGCGCCCTCTTCTGTATGTTGTCCAATGAACCACTTTGGCCGGACAACTTTTCGCACACATGAGGATCCTTCAGGGACGAGGAGAGTCTCATTTCGGAATGGGTGGGTAATGTGCCTATCGGCGGCGAGGTCTGGGCTATGTTATTGCTGTTAATGTCATCGCTGTCACTGGCCCCCACATAGTTCGTGTGAAGCCCCATGACGACCTGTCTGTGGGCAGCGCCGGGGCGCTTCACGAAGGCCATTTTGTGTCTTTGGCATTGGCAGGTGCATCGAGAGGTCAGGTTCGTCGCGAGGGCAGCATTAATGTTCTGATTTGTATCTGAGTGATCAGCGGAAGAGTTTGAATGGGAACGTGGAAAGACTGGCAAGTGGTCACTTCTGACTCGCCGCAGTGGTCCGCTCTCGGTCTCAGAGAGTTTGTCCACATCCGACGCACAGACCCTGAAGCTTGTGCTATGCTGAATCTTTTCAAGCTCCTTGTCCTTGAAACGACCTTCTGGGCCATCCCTTGACGAGGGGTTTTTATCAGCAGCACCACGACTGTTGCTGCGTCTATGGCGCCTGGCTGTCCCGGATCGGTGAGGAGATTTGCGGTTAAACTGAGCTGTGGATGCCCTCGGGAGGGTGGCGGACATCTCCCGTCCTATTTCTGGACTCACTGATGAACTGTCTGGGCTGTTATACCTATAAAGGAAAACAAAATTTGAATTTTTATCCACAATAATGCTTTGCGACAGTGGTTATGACAAATTTAGTTATGTTTGACATTTGCAGATGCATGGAGGTGTAGCAACTGAATCAACTAACAGATTAACTACGTCTGGTATGTGATATGTGTACTCTGACTGATGAAATCACCCTGACACAGTACCGGGAAATTTAATTCCGCATCAGTGATGCTCCTGTATCCCCTGCGGGAATACCATTTTTATCGCAAACTTCATGATTTCCTGACTACACACTTTCCCTTCCCATCTATTCCCCCTCCCCCAGCCCACAGAATAATATGCCATTTCACTGACTGACCTTCCAAGGGTTGAGGTTTGGTGCTGTACCCCATACTTTTTCATAAACTTCTCCACAGTTCTCTTCTGTATAATCGGCTTCGGTAACTTCTTACCACGACTGGCGACATTCAGCGCTTGCTCTCGCCTACGGTGAAACAAAGAAATGGAGGGTAGGGGATGCAGATATGAGAGATCAAATGGTGAGGATTATGAAATAGTAACAGGCTACGGTGTAATGCACACACAAGCAACTGAGGGAGAGCTTGCAGATGTAAGAGTTTAGGCAATTCAGTTGAAAAGATCTTTTAACTTCTTCAGCCTAATAAGGTATTTTGACTTCTTCAGCCTAATAAGGTATTTCAGCTGTAGTAACAGTCTCCTCCTAGAGGTTACATCTTTCAAACGCAAAAACTTTTGCAATGCCGACCGACTTCTATTTATCACAGCGAGACACAGAAGTGAAAAAAAAGTAACTTATTTAGAAAAGTCAGGGAGAGACGAAATGAAAACAAACCAGTGTCAGTTTGGAAAATTAAGACACTGACTGTGACATTTTCAGAGACAGAGGAAAACGACATGGCCCCCTCTCTCAGGAGAAGTGACAACGCTTCTTACATCTTTCCTAATCATCAAATTGATGTTGCAGATGAGGTGGTCTGACCAATACTTACTTCGTGAGGTCCTTCTCCCTCTGTTCGAGCTGTAATAAACAAGTGGTCAGTTCCAGGTAGAGGTCGTTTGCTCTCTGCAACTTCCTCTCATAGTGTTCTCGTATGTCCTGAGCGTGGCTGCGGGGGAGAGAAGAGGAGACCAATCCTATCAACTTATGAGAGGCAAGGGGTTTTTTATCTTTGCTTTCCATGGGATGGCTATCTCAGTGAGGATCGATGTGATGCTCACAAAACAAGATCGTGATATTCAACATTGCCTTCAGTTGAAGTAGCATGGAGGTCAACGGTTGACTGTCTTGAATTCAATGGGTCAATCGTGGGGCTATTTTGAAATAATGACAAATCGAACAAAAGAGGTAATATATTACATCCTCCATTTAATTAAGAATGAATTTTGTGAAACATTTATATTCCAATCACTTTTACTATATTTAGTGAAACAAGTGCAAAAAATGTTTACACATCCTTCAAATAATTTTACACTGATGGTTTATTCCCCCTTGTACATCTCCCTTTGTGTAGAGCCTCTGTTAATGTGTACAGCTTCTGTTCACGTGAAAATGTTTTTTAAATTTGATCGATCGAATACCACAGAGTCGTGTGAAAATCATGCATACCACAGTTACTTTGTTTTAGCACTAGCTGCTCTGTCATCGTCATGTTTACTATACTGTTTAACTTCTCTGTGTTTGTACCCTTCATGTCTTGAAATCTGATTATTGTCCTTTTTACTAGGTGATCATAACACTGTATTTCAAAGAAATGAAATTTCTGAGCAGGAAAGTTACATTTCCTGACTATCTTACCCATGAAATATTCCCTGTAACTTTGCACAGGCCCCAGACAATCCTCAACAAAAATGATGGAGACGAAACTAGCAACCATGCAAATGTGAGACCAGTATTCTCCCATGTGCATCCCAGCACCCTCTTGCAGCTCAACATGTTCTGAAGCTTCAACATTGAGACAGGGAGGAGGTTTTGTCCTACGTACTTTTGACTAGATTGTAGCACTGTGGTAGGTAACACCAAAGTGTTATTCCATCAAGCCCTGACTGACTTGGCAGTAAAATTGATGTGATTTGGGGGTGGGTGATGGTTGTATGTGGCTGATACAGCCATCTAAAGGTTTTGCAATAATTTTCTCATCTTAATTTTCCTGAGGTTTCTTTGACATCTCCCGACCTACCTGAGTTCATCCTCCCTCCTCCTGATGAGTTCCTCATCGATGTGGTGGATGTGGGATCCCTGCGACTTGATCTTCTCAAACTCCGCTTTGATTTCTTCTCGCCAGTCGACCTGGGATGAAGTAAAGAGAAAAGAATGTAAAGAAAAATATAACTGAAAATTAAAATACTGCTGGCATGAACCGGGCAGTTAATATGACTGAGGTCTTGATATATATATACCCCATTAAGTATTTCTCACGGAAGATTTACGAATAAAATAAAAAAAAATCTGTGGCTGGCAGAATCATATTGGAACATTAATGAAATATGATATATTCAGGTTGCATTCTTACATTTAATCTTATTTATGTGATGGAACTGAAACATCTTTAGTCTTTGCCAGCACCCAAAAACTTTTGAAAGAGAGACACGAGATTGATGCAATCACGTTTAATAATTTGAGGATGGGATGCAGTATCAACACCTGAACATTACAGATAAATCCATCTTCATCATCATCATCATCATCATCATCATCATCATCATCATCATCATCATCATCATCATCATCATCTGATGACTGAAAACTGATACACCAAGGACGCGGACTGAACAAGTGCTTCACAAGACACAAAAAAAAAAATCTACAAGTTTCTGAAGCCTGATATTCTTCAGTTGCCCAGAGATCATAAGCATTTATTGATTATTTTGATCGTGCTGCTCAGTGTTGATTTACTTTGGAGGAAGTGATTTCCGCAATGTCTGTCTGTGTTGCATCATCTTCTGAGCCCCCTTCTCATTTGTTTTTGCACATGCTACGTCCTCGAATAAATCTCACTCTTCGGTGATATCTTTTGATGATCTATATGTACTTTGCTCAAAATAAACCTCGCCAAAAACAAAACTAATCCCAAAGCACAAACAATATGTAGATTACTAAAACAAACTTTTCAAAATGAAGGAAACTAAATATCTTAGAGGAAAGAATAATATTGTTTGCATTTATGTGATCAATACTGAAGGTCATTGAAATAAAAGAAATGCTTCGCAAGCTGCTTCATTTCAGAGGAGGTAGCGTTTTTCCTGCTGTTCTGATTCTCCCAATGCAATGATTATGCACAAATTACTCTTTTGCTTTCGAAAGTCACATCAATTCTCCCCAAAAGTCTCGGTGGCTCCATCTCAACATCGCTCGTGGCGGCGAGAATTCAGCCAAATGTGATGGATGCGTCAGTCTTCCGTCCTTGCTGCAAGATGAGAACCCTGACGGCAACTTTGACCGTAACGCTTGCGATACGCTAAACAACTTGTACGTTCTTGTAAATATTTGCAGGGGCCAGGCTGCTGAACAGGAAGGTATCAAGCCCTTGGGGAGATTCGACAAGAGTCAAAATAAAATCTTATTCGAGTCAGAGTATGGATAATTAACAGGGCCTGTAACACCACAGGAAACATTTCTTCTCTTTGTGTACGAGTCAAATGATAGGGTTGTCCTTATGACTTAAATGAAACTCAGAATTTTCTATTTGAGTGCAAAAAATGCCTCTCTGATCTTTTGTCGACTCATTAGATGAGTACAAGCAATAATGAACAAAATACTTGAAAACAAAAACAGATGGATTTCAGGGAAAAGATATTAAATTTGAAAAAAAAAAATGTTTTAAGATTAATTTTATGAACAAATAGAAAGCTTAACACTTCGCTGAGTTCACCAACAACAACAATTTACATGTTGATAACATCCCGTGGTTCATTAAACAGACAGGCCTGAAAACCATTAGTACGAACATTAAATAAAAATTAAAAACGTATTGAAATTAAGGCTGTTCATCGTCTCTTGAATCCAGGTATCCATTCAGCTTGCCAAGATGGTTGAACCTAAAATGGTTGGTTGAAATTCCTCTAAAGGTACATCTTTGGAAAACCACCCGCTTCTCAGGAGGAGGAGGTGATAAATCACAACATTCTAGATAATTTGATAGGTGGTGATGAGAGATGGAAAGTCTTGAGAAACATTAAATACTTCCCAAAAAGAGGAAGAGCAAAAATCTTCCCAAGTGAACTTCCCCCGCGATTTGGTCGTCGTAAATTTACTGATACGGCAACAGCAACCGGCACCTTAAAAACTTATATCATTTCACTTCTTTTCCTTCTTTCGCGGCCGTAATTTTAAACATCGTAAATTATGCAAGAAACCCCTCTTCAAAGGAAACAAGAGGAACAGAATCAAAGAAAAGTACGAAAACCTGGTAAAGGGTTCTGCTGCTGTCTGTAATGGCAGGTAAGACATTCTGTAGTAACACAAATTCATCACTATTACATCAAATTATTCAACTTTCAGAAGACGTACCACATACATGTTTCACATTTGTTTTCATCTCGTTTCGTCAAATCTCCTCCCACCCTGTCCCCCCTACCCAGCCCTCTCCGGACACACACACAAACACACAACACATGCACACTGGCAAATGTTTCAATTCTGTCTGACCAGTAACTTCTAGCTAGGACTTCAAAGCATGTGAGTTATAATACGGTCTGGCAGCCCTGCTACCCGTTGAGATTCAAGTAAATTTATGTGATTTATAGAACTGGAAGTTCTGTATTTCTGGTACAACACTATTAAGCGAACCAATCAAGAGTTCTCTAAAGTTTCCATACAACATGACACACTGAAAAACCTGACCCTGACAACAACTCCGCAGAAGATTTTGGCAATACCTGTCTCAATTTGTCTTTAACATTATAGCACTTTTTTAGGTGAAATGACGATCATTTCTACATCCTTTCTAAATGTTCCTCCATCGATCTATGCTTGCTTTTCATTTTTCCTTCTGAAAATGCCAACAAATTGCAGAAATTTGAAAGGAATCACGAGTCGTTTCTGATGCGAACTACAAAACAACGATATGAAATTTCTGGATGGAAGATTGCGTCTTGGCATGCAGCATGGTTGGGTTTGTTGAGTTTAATGTAAACCAATCCCTGCTAAGAGCCTCATTCCTCATCTGCTGTACCTACAAACTGTCAGATGCCTTTGTTTCATCTGTTACTGAGAGCAGAGTGGTCTTTTCCGACGTGCCGATGATAAACCTGCATCTGCCTTTGTGATTGCTGAAAATTTCCCCTTAATGTTCTCTCCATCATACAAAAGCTTTACACTGTGCTTTGTTATTGGGGATAAGGATTTACAATGGGCTTGCACAATTTTGAAGACAAGAAATTGACCCGTGCAAGATGCTATGATCCATGTTGGAGGATTCATCAACTATCAGGGACATGTCTCTGCTTCTCTTTTAACAGGGAGGATGGTACCAAGAGGTCCGGGAGCGAGGACTGAAAGGATATGAGGTAATAAGGTATGCCAATCAGGACTACACCTCAGCCGTTCACTTCAAAGCTGGAACTGTCACACACCCATAGGGGATCCTTAACCCACCCCCCTTATCAAATCTACACTAAAATAAATTAACTACTCAAAGACACTACAGTCCACTGTACTATGAAACAGTCTGCCTTCTGCATATGACTGCTGCCAAAATGATGCCACCAGCGTGTCGCTTTTGAGATGAAAAATGTCTCAAGAGTCCCACCCTCCTGGGTAATTTAGCATCCATCCTCGATGGTAAGAAACTATTCGGAGACGGCTTAATGCCAGCACGCAAAATTAAAAAGAGAGAGAAAAAAAACACAAAGTGCATGTAGAACTGAAATCAAGAGTAGGCTTTTCAATTTTTTGTTTTCAGAGATATTTTGGACAAGAACAAAACGAAGTTGCGAACAGTCGTACATCAGACGTGCTTTGTTGCCCCCGTAACCTCGATTGTTTTTGCAAAAATCTCAGAGTAAGGTGGAATATAAGACATATCACATGCTGTTAATTGGGGTTAATCCTATCCATAAGGGAATGACAAGGACACAATACCTACTGGAGGGGGGAGCGGGGAGATGTGGAATGAGGAACTTTTGTGGAGGGGGATCATTTTCTTTGGTAAAAGCTCCAAATGGTTAAGTTCCATAAATTTGAAGGCATCTTCAGCATCCAAAGACTTCATCCACTTTGTTCTTCTCACCTTTCTTTTCTTTTCATTTTTTCTTTCATTTTTTTTTTGTCCCTTCGAAAAGGAAAACTAAACAGACCTCCCTTTGTCGCTCTCCATACATAACCATATAACAGGTACAGGACTGTTTGACTGTGCTATTAAGCGCATCAGCAAACGGTGGGAACTGTGAGCATTATGCACACTGTTCAAACAGTATTGATTCTCATTCCCGGTCTCGCATTCTCAACGACATTTCATCGTATAGCAGCAGCAGTGGTAAGGCGAAGTTTATGTGAATATCAAAATGCGTGCCAGTTGCCAAAATGACTCACAATGTTCATGGATACACCAAAAATTGACAAGCATGAAGGATACAGTTGGCTTCTTTTTTGACAGTTAAACTACACAATGGTCACCATGGCAGGCGTGACAAAAGTCATTAAAGGGGAAAGCGTTCAAGTTTCCACTGACTGTTTGAAACACAGTTCCTGCCATCAACTGTTGAATGTATTTATCTGAACAACAGTGTTACTGGGCTCAGAGGTATTGCAACTGGACTTCAAGGGAGTTAAAGATTAGTAGAAGAACAAAGATAATTAATACAAGGTGGAAAAGGAGGATTAACCAACATTATGAGAAACATTGAAAAGAACGGATTTGGGGAAAAAAATGAGAATGATACACAATTCTGTGACATTGAACATTCCACATTTGAAGGAGGTCTCAGGAATCCTTTAAAAAATTTGATGCTCATGTTGAATTGACAGTGGTGACATGCAGTTGTCTGAGAAATAACTTTCGACTTATGCTTGGCAAAATGTCCTTCCACATCTGCCAGATGGCACTTATTCCAACAAAAAATTTGCTCAAATTTCTGTTTCAACCTGCTTCAAGTTTGTGGCAATGATCTTGTCACAATTTCCAATACTGGCACAGATATCAGTGTTCTATTATATTAGTGTTCTGTTATATCAGTGTTCTGTTACCACAGTATTCTGTTACATCAGTGTTCTATCATATCAGTGTTTTGGAACATCAGTGTTCTTTTACATCACTGTCCTATTGCGGTGAATATTCCTGTCAGTTGAAGCTATGACCTACGAATGCTTACAAGAATTCCAGATTCAATTGTCATTTCCAAGAGTCGTCTACCGACTATATCGGATAACTCCCATGCACTAATTGGTCTATTACGAGTCACGGCCAAACTTTGTCTGTTCGTTTCAATCATTTAGTCCTTCACAATTTAAAAACTGAAAACAGATATATTGCAAATGGCAAATTTATATGTGCAGGAAATATTTGAAAGGAAGTGCTCTAAAAATCCCCAAAGGACTTGTCTTCTAGGTACTACAATGAAAAGAAGGGACAACACAAGACCAGCTTACACTTTGTTTCACTTAATTCACACCACACCCTCCCTGACACACCCACCCCACCCCTTTTATTTTTACTCTACCTCATTCACACCCTACCACAAACCATCTGGAAACATTGAGGGGAGTTTGATGATGCAGTTATTGTCCTCTTTCTTTGGTTGTATTTGCCTTTCCCAATACACAGTATCCACCTCATAGACACATCATAAACACCCCATACACACAGTAAACACACCATAAACACACCATACACACCCCATATACACCATAAACACACCATAAACACACCATACACACCATAAACACCCCATACACACCATAAACACCCCATATACACCATAAACTGTTATCTTAACCCTCTTGTGGTACAGTTATCACTTTCAAATCACATTATGCTTCTCTCAAAAACATAGTGCAGCACTATCCTCCACGAAGACCCAACAGAACTGATAACTGCCCTGCAAAAACAGAGTGGTTTCATGAAGCCTCTTTAAATTGACTAAAAGAAAAAAAAAAACTGTTCCCAACAGAATAAGACCTTAGCAACTGGCAACAATGCTGTAGTTGGCGGGAGCTTGATTCACTGAAGGTAGAGCATTTTACAGAAATGTAAACAAAGGCTGTGAATGACTCAAACTCTGTGGAATGTTGTTGGAGGTGTTTTCTCAAAGAATCATAACACAAGGATTTATTTTTATACACTGACTTAGCCGACTACCTTCTGTTATCTACAGGTGTGTAAACTCAGAGGGATTATGTTAATAAGACCTTTAGACTTTCAGCTACAGTGCACAAGGGATTTGAGTTTCTCATTGTACAATCAAACAGCTTTTATTTTCATCCTTGTTGGCTTGACATTGAATTCTGCTTTTCAGGTTTTGCCTTTGAGGAACATCTCAGTTCTGCCCAGTTCGTGAATTTTAGAAGGGCATGTTTGCGGTGTACTGCGCTCACCTTCTTCGCTTTACGGTCACGACGTGATGCAGCTGTTACTGAAAACATTTCTGTGTATCTGGATTAATTTTGTAAACTTGCCTGCTCTTGAGAGGGGCCTCATTCTACGATATCTGCCCGACAGCTGCTGATCCTTCCATGTAAAGAGCTTATTTAAGATGTCGTAAAAACTTATTTTGTGGAATTTTTACCTGTTTGTCAAAGTAAGCCTCCTGAGGGGTGGACAGAAAGTCTGCTGCTGCGATATCCAGATGCATCATGATCTGCCGAAAGTTTGGCCGGTTCTTGGTCTTTGCGCTCCTGGCGAGGAAAAGAAGGTCGTCGAATTTGAACGTTGAGCTTTTTCCAATCACGAGTCTTGCAAGGAATTATGGGATGCAAGTGAGATAAACAAACCGAGCTTGCCACACATAACATGAAAACACACATACTTTTAGAGAAATTACATCACAGTTTTTTTAGAGTTAAAGAGGCGAATACATGCTGTTCAAGACACAGAAGTGCAGGTGGTGCAGCCCTCTGTTCATTAGCAGTTGATCTACAAAGGAGAGGATTTGAACGTGTATTCTAAATAAACTCCCCACAACTCACAGGTGTGGGTATTCAAGTCAAACTGCACGTATTTGAAAATTACACACACCATCACAAAATATGATCATTTAAAAATCCACTGACACCATTTTCGTGTACGTATTGCCCGCAACAAATACAATTTTTCACCTTCAAAAGGTGGGCACTAGAGGCAAGTGCATTGCCTTCAGTTCGCTACAATTTGCAAATTTCCTTTAACCCTCACAGATTACACAAATTCTACTTTAATGACAGTGGTATAACTTCTATTTGTCCAATTTTCACCTTTTTATTTTGGCATGTCATCTTTGTCGGCCACTTGACTATGACATTCAAGAATGCTCATAAACAGCCCTGTATGAAAAGTTTGTGACTGGTAGAGGCATGTGACTTACTTGTTTGGGCTATCCCCTTTTATACATAACATACTGTAATACACTGAACGTGCCTGAAAACATCACTACGAATTTATTTCAAGATGCAATGGACAATGGAGCAATCACACCAATTTTTGACTTCTTCACCTTATTCAAACATTATAAAACATCCACATTAATACTCTAAAAGTAGGCTTATATCAATGAAGTGGGTATGACTCTAAGAGTATTGGCATACAGCAGAGGCCATTTAAGTCATCACACTTTGGTTTACGTCACACAAATACTTGAATTTGAACCTTAGCCCCTTTCCACTCGGTTCAGATTTACGATATTTTTCCTCAAAAGGGCCGCCAGCAGTTTCCAAGTATGACACAATCCAAGAGAGAGAAACAGGGTTGACATTTTGGTTTTTTTATTGATCATGAAAAGTGATACAAAATTAGTTTTCTTCTAGCAAATGGTTCTGTTTCATCAGAGGTTGAAGAACAGACAAATTCTGTTGCCTTCATCAAAATTACCTCAAAATGTGGATATCTAATCACTCGCCACATATTCTCCAATGAGGAGGTCTACCTATGCAAGTACAGGATTAATTAAACAAAAAAAAAAACCATGCATAGGAAAAAAAATATGCACTCCAAAAAATATATCCAAGAAATGAGACCAAACTGAGCTAAAGACCAGAGGATACAAGACTTACGGAAAGTTGGACGGATTTATGTGGAAGGGGCATCGCTTAACTTTCACAGTTGGCCAGCTGGGTTTCATAGCTCTCATGGTAGGATCTCTTGGGCAACATATGAATGTTACGCAAAGTGCAGATGGAGGTGCAGTCATATTCATGGTTACAAGTGACAAAGTTACCAAAGTATGAGACATCACAATAAGTTTACAAACAAAATTTACAAGGATGTTGAAATGATGATGACCTTTAATTCTGTTTTGGTGTCGAACAAAAATTTTAAATAGCGAGTTTTCATTTCTGTTGCAAATCTCATTGTACTGGACCAAACAGTCTTTGCTACAATGCAAGGTCAGTTTTTCTCTCCTTCAATTTGCAGATTGCAATAGAAAGCAATGAATACACACTTAGTAGTTGATCCAGCTACACGCCTCAATTACTGTTCAACGATCACACAACGCACATTGATGAGTGTGCACGACAGATGCTTGAGTACGGTGAAAACAACACTGGCTTAATTTGTGGGTGCCAAGGTCATTCGACACCTATGGCAGGTTGACAACACTGAATACTATAAGCTAAATCAGCGATGGGTGGAGGGAGGTGCTCTCTGTGAGACTAATGTAACAAATGTGTTTGGATTTGACTGTTAGGAGGGATGGTGAGGGGTTGGATGGTTTGAACTTGGGAGATAGTAGTTTGATGACAACAAAAGTCATTATGATGTTGTAAGGATCAGAATGATGTTGTAAGGATCAGAATGATGTCGAAAAGATCAGAATGATGTTGTAAGGATCAGAATGATGTTGTTGCTTACCAGCACTGGATCATCAGGATCTTGAATCCTTCTGGACAGGTAGATGGGATTGGTAGTTGGAGGCTGTTGCTGCCAACTCCCCAAATGATGGCCGAAGAGTCCACATCCTAAATGTATACACACACAAAAAAAACACAGAAAATGCGAATAATCCAGGGAAAAGACTTAGCTGCCCAAAGTTTTGTCTTATAAGTAAACAACAAGAAATACCATAAAAGAACACTTGAATCCATGTAAACCCCAGAAAACTTGAAGAAAATGAAGCATATTGTCATAGAAGCAACATATACTTGGTATTTTTGTGAGGTTAAAACATGCTTAAATTAGGTTGAGAACTATCTCACTTCTAATTATCAATGACATTGCAGAAAAACTTGAATGTTTTCTGCTTGTTTGGAACATAAATTTGTACTCAGCAAATGGGTCTGATTTTAGTCTAGCAGAGACAAAATTCAGAGACCTGTACAAAAATTATTACATTACTTCACCACTTAAACAAGTATCTAAAGAAAAAGTGTGGAAAACTTCTCATTATTACTGATTGTGATCTTAGTTAAAACAACCCAGCAGATACCACAAAATTTTCTGAGAAAATAAGACCATTGAACTTGAAAAGGCTGCTTCAAACTCAAATATGTAACATGATCGTGCAATACCCATTTGACCTTTCTCTCTGTTTATTTTTTGAACAAGCAGCAACTGAGAATTCCATTTAAAGGAAATTCAACAAGTATCACAAAATCACAACTAGACTTTTTTTTTGACAGTGGTAGATTGAACAAACTTAAAATCACATGATGGTAGTGCCAGCCCTGCAAATTTACAATTTTCTTCTACGTACGTATTCAGAAGTACGTCACCCAAATCTCTCTAATGTTTAGCATTTATCCAAAAATGAAGAGCAACTGTGTGTGTTACATTTGCGGGATCTTGGACACTAAAGCGCCGATTGCTTTCATTTCCGCTCACCTTGAAGAGTAGGGGACACTGGTACGAAACAATGGCAAAATATAGCACAGATAGTACTCTCCCAATTTTAGAGGAAAAAGAAAGTTGTACAGCTAATAAAGAGGATTCAGCTAAGAAACATTAAAGTTTCCTCAAACTTTCTATCAGACAGGGACGTCCAGGACAACTACATTTGAAGTATGAGCACTATGTGCATACAATGTGTGCATGCAAATTTCCCAATACATCGAAGCTACAAAACATGAAACAACAATCACACATTTGATACTTTGATAGGGTTAAGAAAAGTTCACAAGAGCTCCAAAATGCCCAGACAATAACTTTAAGCAAACAATCCCCCCATCCCAAACAAAAGCTGATGTGCAAAGCCACAGGAAGGATTCCAGATGGGGCATGCATCAGTGACCTTGGAGGACAATTCCAACCCAGATTTCTGTTCAACGTTATCTGAACCATTATCTGAAGCTGGCAGAGGCGAGGCTGAGTTCGATGATCTGCATTTCTAGGAAAGACCCTGTGCCCTGTTGTTGACAATACCAGCAATGTATAAACAATTGTGGCTATAGATCACTATATGGTGATAGCTATTACCAGTCCATTAACCTATTGTCGCACATTGGATAACCTGGTCATTGAACTCTCGATGTTCTTTCTGGTTGAAAAAAAAAAACTAAACAATCACACCCACACATACACACAAACACACGCACACAGAAGAAGAAAAAATAGGAACATGTTGAACAATAGAAAAGGGAGACACAGGAAAATAAAATGATGATGATTTATTTACTTGTTAGCAAAAAAAAAATACGCTTCATTATCATCAACTCAAGTGGTCTGACATTTGCGCCTTTCATTCCGTAGAAGTCGGACATGGGGGTCGTAAACCTGAAGAGCAATTCACAATTTTTACTGCTCGTTGTTGGAAGGTTTATTGGGCAGTGAAACAAGAGAGGAGACAACCAGACTGGAACCACACTGGCGATGAAAACCCACTCATCTCATCTCTGTGATAAACCATACTGGTGACACAACAGACCAATAAACTGAGTGACCAGACTGATACTCATTCCAAGGGTGCCAGCCAAGTTGCTCTGTTTGCTAGGCTAGTGCCTTGTGGCCGATGGTGCAGGCGACACTCCTGTTTGTTTTGAAGTCGATTATTACGACGTAAACAATCGTGCAATAACGATTTAGAAAACGATACTGCAAAATTTAATAGGCTTTCTATTTGTTTGTCAAATGACCGGGGACATGATCTTGGAGTCTGTGGTCAGAGAAGAACTGAAGGGCTACGAAAGTGTCAAATGGGGATAAAATGCTCTTGACCTGACGAAAATGGACATTGAGGTGACACAAATCTTAAAAGATCGTAACAGTGTTGGTTGACTTTAAGAGGAATTAAGCAACTAAATTTTGAGGGTACCTGATGAGAGCACACCAAAATTACAAGCTTGCCTAGACTTAGAAGTATGCTCCTGTTTGGTGCAACTTTCCCACAGCAAAATGTCAACTCCAAGATAAAAAAAGACTGTTTACAGCAAGGCGAAAGTCTAACAAAGCAGAGCTAGGGTATAGAGGGCCCGGTGCAAGATTATCTTCAAGTAGGTGTCTGAGCTAATTAGACTGAATATTCAAAAGTCTAAGCAAGGGGTTACGTACATATCAACGATGTGAATTTGCAAATTCCAAATTAATGACATTAAAATCTAAGTGACAATCTATTTGGGACCAAAAAAAGATAAAATTTTATCTTTTGCTTTGCTCTCCCGAGGTGGGTTGGGTCGAGAGG
>VJOZ01054369.1:0-12556 GCA_009801055.1 Stichopus horrens
TACTCAGAGGTGCCTATGATTTGATGTAATGATACATAAATGGTATCTTCAGGATGTTGAGGTATGATCCTCTGCACCAGTGGTGCCCTAGTTTTTGGTCCTTTTTGGTCCTTAAAACAAGATGTGCTGTTGTTTCTGTGCTTTCAAAGGGTAGCAATTTAACATAATGCAATGTACCATTTTGGAATAGATTAAACATTCATTATTTCCAAACCTAATCATGCCATTTAGATTTGGTTTTCACCAATGCAGAGAGAAAAATATTTCCTATTTTTATGACATATCAAGTTTCTCCAGTGGCCAATCCCTGTAAGCCTAAAAAAACCAAGTCACTCTTCTTTCTACGATAAAGAATATTCTACCGTAAACAGTTGTTTCCTCTGAAAGACATAATAACATTAACATTGTATACTGCAAACATATCCACCCGTGCACATCATGCTTTGATAAAAACTTTCTGTTTATGTTTCACTTACAGTCCGGTGTCCCGCATCTGAAGGGGATGGCCTCATGTGGTCAGGTTATTCCACCTTCAACGTCGAGGGAGTCGACATCGTCGTCATTCTGGAACAGGAGTCTTGTATGGAAGCAAGTGGCCAAGAAGTCAGAAATCTCATTCGCAAAGTTGATGCGGAACTCGGAAGAGGAGGTATGTGAAAGCATCCTGTCCAACTTTGTGTTAAAGACATTTTAAGTCAAAATTTTGAGGTAACCTTGTCAGACATTGCCTCAGATTAGCTTCATCAGTTCAACTATTCAAAGTTAAAGAAAAGCACTGGTGATGTCATTTTTTTGTCTTTGACATTTTTTTCTATGGCATTCTCATTGGTGCTGTTCTACTCATGAAATTTCATCAAAACCAAGACACTGTAGGGTGCCAAGGTGGGGTTAGAATTGGGCCTCTTGCAAATAGTGTCAAAAAGTTGTCAGACAAAGGGTAGACCTCATTGGCATACATGAAATAGAGAAGAACAGTCTTAGAATTTAACAATGTATCTTGCAAAACTTCATGTATAGTTGGTTTTTTTTTTTGTCTTAAATTGAAAATTCGATTTGTGAGTCACCATAGTGAGTTCTTGTCTGAGATTGGGTGAGATGCAAGGACGATGATAAATGTAAACTTTTGGACGGGTGCTAGAGTGTGACGAGATTTGAAAGCTAAGCTGGTTCTAAAACATGAATGCAAAGAAAGTTTAGAAGAATTTTTAAAAGAATTCAGTACTTTACAGGAAGTCAGTCTAGTGATTCAAGAATGGGTTAAGTGTGGTCTTTCTTCTCAGTTCAGCCAGTTATTATTCTAGCAGCAATAGTCTGAACAACCTGGAGTTTGTGTATTTGGTTGAGTGAGGATCCCTAAAGTATTGCATTTACCAATCCTCCTTGAAATTGAGTAGTTCAGCTGACTACCAGGTTAGACATTGCCCAGCATACATGTTCACTACTCGAGTGTGTCCCATTTCTTTCTCCCTTGTTCCTCATTTAGTCTTTATAGTCACACTTCTGCTCAGACAGCATCGTCAGTTTTCTGACTTGACTTGCATGGAGGTCTTTGAAGCAGGCTTGTTTGATTTAAATTAAGCTGATTAAAATGATGATTTTAATCATGATTCTTATTGAAAGATGTCGTGATTTAAAATGAGTTTATTTGATTTAAAAAAAAATAGAAAAAATCAATAACCTTCCTTTAAAGGGGTCTAGCTAGTAAACTGTTCAGTGATTTAACACAAAAAATAACAGCAAGAGGGCTATACAATTCAAAAGGATTAAGCCAAGAAAAGTACAGGATTTTAATGTAGAGAAATACATGTGATCTGAAAGTGTGGGCAAAGCGATTCAGTCTATGTTTGGATCTAAAAATTGAAATGATGAACAGCAGTTAAGGTGTGCTTTCAACCAGCCAAAGAGAAAAATTTCAGGGAGAGTTACCCTCTGTCATTTTGGTCAGTATTTTTTGCAGTTTTATATACATAATGAAAGTTTTACACAGTGTTCAAAATCCCCTTCAACACACTTTCTGGAACTAAGGTATTTGGTGTGTGATGCCCTTTCATATTCCTGTCTACGAAATGTCTTCTGAATCATTGACTCATTTGATTTTCTTGTTCTTTATATGCATTCATGATGGTTGTCTTTATTGTTAGGCAAAGACAGCAAGCAAACATGGTGTGGGTCTCATATGGTGATGCGCCATTTACTCCCTATGTCAACCAATTTGTGACCCTAATGGTGGTAGTGAGTTGTAAGCAAGGTTACGTGACAAGGTTACGTTCAGTTCTTCCATCTTTCTTTCCATGTAATCTTTCCTCAGAATCACCACTGACAGAGAACCGATTTGGTCTGGTCGGTTTTGGTGGTGCCAGCAGTAATAACGAGGCCCACATAGAAACCATTAAAGGAGAGCTCTTTGGCACCATGGAGAGTTTCATCCTGCGCTTGGAAGATTTGCAGTATGACGGTGAAGGGATGGGTGACGTCTGGGGCGCCATCGACATGGCCATGGGCTATCCGTTCCGTCCCGGAGTCCCCAAGCACATCGTCCTTTTGTCCTGCTCGAAATGTACCGAACGGTCTCGCTCGGTGAGTCACCTGTCCGATGTTCCTTTAATCAGCACGTGGTGTCAAACATTTGTCCTGCCCGTGTTGTAAATAGAAAGTCCTTTAATGGGATTTGCCAGTGAAGAATTTAATGTCAAAATGAAACTTTTTTCCTTATAGGTGGAAGTCATATCTCAACAACATTCCATGTGGAAAGTTATGGAGTTTTTAAAGAAATATTTGTTTCACATTGTGACATTGCAGTATGTTAAGTCTGTGATTTTACTACAGGGGCTGATACAGCTGTTCATTTAGTGCATATGAAATTAGTCCAATGCAAACATATTATATCTAGTTCTATACATACAGTATATAGCTGATAAATTCACTGCATATTAAGAAGTTCAGGACACACACTTCATTTCATTTTTGGATTTTTCACAGCAGATTTTACAATAGAACAAGTAGGAACATGAGAGCAGTAAATTATGTGAAAGCAAGTGTAGTGAGAAACCCTGTCGGACGTATCAGGTAGTGACACACCCGAGAAAAGAAGATCAAATAAGCTCCATAGAAAAGGGAAACAAACAAGACAAACAATGGACTGACAAAAAGCATACAGGTCTCCCCCGCTCCAATATATTTCTCACACCCAGACCACCCACTGGAAGAGAACAATTCGTCACTAGGTACTTAAGAACAAAAATGGATAGAACAAGTTTATACTTATATACTAGTCAGTACTTGTACAGGTTTTTTTTTGAAAGAAACAAAAGGAAGCCTAGTCCTTTGGCGAGGTAGGTAAAGGACTCCGGAGTGAAATGGCATGATAATTTAAACTGTTTTGAGATAAATTGTTCTGACATTTCCTTGAGTGCAGGTCATTGGCTTATCTGGTGTTATGAGCATGGATATTTGAGTTGCATATAAAAGAAAGAATTCAGAAGACTTGTTGGAGGCATTTTGTGCAGAGAGCAATAAAGAAAAGTAGCCAGATTTAGACACTTTGTTACTTTTATGAACACAGTATGTACAGCTGACTAATTCAGTGCGTACAAAATAACTTCAGTACACACATACTTTCATTTCTGGCCATACAGTACATAGCTGACAACCTCAGTGCATATGAAATGAGTTCTATGCGCACACATGTTCTGTTTCTCTCCATGTAGCATACAGTTGCTAAGTGCATACACAACCAGTTTGATGCAAGCATCCAGTTATACACATACATTGTGCAGTTGTGAATTCAGTTTACATGAAATAGATTCGGTGCTCACATGTATTCTTTTATCTCTTTGGAGTGTACAGCTGTCGATTCAGTGCCTACAAAATAAGGTCTCACATATATTCAATTCTATGGTCACAACAAACAGCCGTCAGTTCAGTGTGCATGAAATAAGGAAAATGCTCGCATGAATTCAGTTCTGTATGTAATACATGGTTACCAGTGCATCTGGAGTAAGTTTCAGACACACTTTTATTCAATTCCCGGCATACATTACACAGTCAGTTCGGTGCATATTAAGTTGATCAGTTTACACATACATTGAATTGTCCTACATTAACACAAAACTGTCGATTCAGTGAACATGAAATAAATTTGGCACTGTGTTCACATTCAGCCACCTGTTTAGGTGTGGTATTTGTCTGACAGTGCACATGAGAAGTTTTGAACTCACACATAGTCCCTTCTGTACGTACAGCATATGGTCAACGTAGTGGGCAAGAAATAGCTCAGTGCTCACATACTCTCACTTACGTATATTTGATACACTGCTGATACTATCTGGTACTTACTAAACAAATTCAGTAGGATAGTCAATATACCACATATTTTAAAACAGCAATTCCGGTATCTAATTGTGGTATCCGGATTCCGGTATCTAGTTATCTCAATTATACGGCTTTCTCCTGGATTCATCTTGCAGTCTAAGTCTCTGCGTCTTCAGAGGGCTATGCAGGAGGCTGGAGTCACTTTCTCTGTTTTCATCGACCACTCGTTCAAGCTGGTTCCAAAGTTTGAGAGGAAAGAAGATAACAAAATTTATGGTAAGAACTGCTTAGTCTTGTCAACATACATAATGAAGTTGCTCTCATTTGCTCTCGTGAAAAGTATTTTTGAAACTCGAAGTTTGATCGATGAGGCCTTTAGAAGTGTCATCTTTGGTTGCCATAATTTCACCATTTCCTAAAGCAATGATGGTATTTTTAACCAGAGTTTATTCCCAAAAGTGCAGTGCAATGTGCCTAGTCAAAAGTGGGTCCATGTGTTTCACTTGCCAGGTTTTGACGAGAGCAGGGTTTTCACGGATAAGCTCGCCGGTGTAAGTCGTGACTTTTTCAAGGGTGACGCCAGCCTACATGATCACCTGATCCGACCGTCGAACCCCTGCATCAGACTGGCAACTGCCACAAGTGGTGGTGTCTTCTCCATGGACAGCATGCAGAGCAAGGCCTTCAAAGATGTGTTTGCTCTCTGGCTATCCAAGCACAGTGATGCTGCTGAGATGTCTTCATGCTATTGCGCCATGGGCAAAAACGGTGTACCACAGAGTATCTGCGAGCCCTTCTGGAGTTATTGAGTTGTTCGGTGAGTAAATTCACTCCTTGAACTGACAAACTGGAAAGCTGGTTAAGAAGGGGGGGGAGAAGGGGGAACATGTAATGTCATCACAGTGTTCATTCCTCCAAGTGACTCATCCCTCAGGGTAATTCAATGTTTCATTCAATTTCTCTGGCCGACTCCCAAGAGAGGTGTCTCACATTTAATCCACACCCCCTGACTTGAGCTGATATAGCAGAATTCTGTGCAGATAAGTCTGTCAACCTTAATGCTTGTGTTATCTTACCTGTATGATCTATTACAGTATTCAACGTTACAGAATTGGTGGTTTGGAAACTTGTTTCAGTTCTCCGAGGGAATTTTTCAATAAAATACTAGAGCAGTAAGATAAAAGATTTAAATCAGTAATTTAAAAAAAAAATCATTTGGTTTTAATCATGATTTAAATCAATGTGATATAAATCAAACAACCCTGGCGATGAGATATGCAACGCTCTGGATTGCCCTCTTGTCCCACCAGCCCTGAAAAGAAAAAAAAACTCCTAGGGGAAAGATAAAGGATGAACTATCATTTCAAGTGGTCCTCACTCTGTTCTTTACATGTGATTCCATGACGTTCAAAGCTTACAGAAATGTGTTACTTATGCACGAGTTCATAACATTTGCATAAATACCGTCTTGGAACGATCACTTGGATTCAGACTTGATTTGGTGTATGGTGTACGCTGTTAAAATTCACGTATGACTATGTGGTCAATTACACCCAGTAGCACTCACAAGACTCTAAACACTTTTTTCCTTGAGATATAAAATAGTACCATTTTTTTTTTTTAAACATGAAGTAAGACTCATGAATATAAACACATTTGAATCTTAGATAAGACAAAATCTGTAATTGCATGCAGGTGTCATGGGCTACGTGCATTGCGAGAATGGTGCCATGGCTTTTCCTGCTTTGAAGTTTACCTACTTAAAAGCTGGAGTTAAATTCCTGACAAAATCCAGGGACGTTTGTGATTTTGTACTTCATCAGTTATGTAGATATTGGTAGTCATCGAGTTGTTACCCTTCAGTAATTTGTCGCATATTTGTCTCGTTTCTTTGTTCCTTTCAATACCCCCGACACGTTAATTTCATTCTCTGCTGTTCGCATCACTCAAGGACCCGTGGGCAAGTTACTGTAGCAAAGGCAGGTTGAAAAACTGACAACAATTGATTATTAACTGCCTTTTATCTTTTTTGCTTTCCTTCACTGAGATTGTTTTGAATTTATGCACTCATGGCTCTGCTAAGGAGCACATTGGTTGGTGTTTTTGCAGACCAGTGCTATGCCATTCAAAGTACCTGATCAATCATTGTACCTTTGTATTATTTTACAGTTGCAGTTTTTCTTTTTTTTTTGGTTATCTATCTGTACTTTGTTAAAGGGCAACAGAGAATTTCAAATTGGTTTCACATATGTGTTCGGACATATACTGGTTGTACCATTAATTAGTGCAGTTATGCATAGACAAATTTATGAAGATGAACAGAGAAAATTTGCATTCTCTGCTAGTTACCATGTAAATATTTAAACCCACACTCCCCCTCCCCCCCAAAGTTCCGAATCTATAGGTAGCAACTTACACGAAAGAAAAATCTCTAGAAAGAATTGTTCTGACTGAAAACTGTGTTGAAGAAGCTTAAAGTGATTGTGTGTGTACTGAAAAACCAGAAGGATAAGATCGTGTTTAATCTTAACTTTTGCCTTTATATGCAAATGTACATGCGAGGTTGTACATGGACGGACTATGTCTTTTACTAAAGGAAAATGACAGTAGCTACTTTGAAAAACTAGACTGAGATAAAAACAGTAATAGACAGAAAATCTTATTTGAAAATTAATGGTTCTTAAGTACCGCCTACATAATGAGTATGAAGCAGTACAGGTCTCACTAGTATTTCAAAAACGCTCAAGTCATCGTTCCTTGGTCGGTATAGGGATATTGTATCATTTGATGAAAGTAAGCACTGTATTTACAAATAACATACAAACTGATCACAACGTTGCAGCATCAGTGATCCTNNAGCTCTGTATTAACAAATAACCTAAAGACTTACTCTTATCCTCATTGATCCTGAGTTGTTTTGACTAATTGAATATTCAACACTAGTATACTTCTGATTAGTTTGTTCAAAGAAGCACACTCTTGATTTGGATGAAAACCCTCAACAACTACATTATCGTATTTTACGCTTTTTGTCGTTATGTCAGAAGAAGTCGAAATCATGTGGCAGAATTGACCAACTGAAACCTAGTTATTTTGCCAGATTGTCTGAATGGTGCAATTAAATGCAATGCCTTACCAAACTTTTGGAGATGTAATTTCAATTTTTAAACTTTTTGCCTATGCGTGCCATCATTTGTATTGCGTGTATCCTTATCACTGGTTTTGATAGGCACACAAAGTTGAATGTGGCAACATGATAAGCGTATCTTTGCTCCTGTGAGTATACAGTTTTCTTCAAAATGTCAAAAAATAGTGAAAAAATGTCACTTTCAAAGAGAAAAATGATCATTTTTTTTTTATTTGTGTTATTAAGGACATGTCAACAATTTTCCTGCAAAATGGTAACTTGTCCATTTATTCTTAGTGAGGAATTCAACAAATTTCTTGCAAAATGTTCTTATGGCAACTTACCAAATCTTGTCAATTCCACAATTTTGTACAAAATATTGACTTGGTAATTTTTTTTTCAAGTGAGCAATTTAACAATTTTCTGCAAAATCTCAAAATGACAGCTTATCAAATCTTGCCAATTCAACAATTTTCTGCAAAATGTCGACTTGGTAACTTTTTTTGAAGTGAACAAGTACAAATTTTCTTCAAAATGTTTCTGTGACAACTTATCACATCCTGTCAGTTCAACAATTGTCTGCAAAATGTTGACCTATTAACTTCCTGTCTTAGTGATTAATTCAAAGCCATTCTGCAAGTGACACAATTACAACTGAGCAAATTGGTCACTTTTCCATTTTGATGGTGTGATATATCTCGGTATCTTGACATTTTTCTAAAAATTTTAACTTAATTAGGAAGAAACAATTCTTCTCTTGATGGCAATTTTAAGTGTCTAGAGGAAATTGCGTGAAATAAGGTCATGCTAGCCTTTTTTGTCGCTGGTCAAGTGCCAACAACTGAAGATGAAGTCTTTATTAACTTGCTTGTGCTTAAAGTTGGGACCATTGCCTTTATTAGGGAAGGGGCTCACAAATATGGAGTCATAGATATTGTCGTATTCCTTTATTTAGCAAAACCAACGGAAAACAACACAAAATCTCACAGTTTCCAAAATCAAAACACGAAAAAGAACATGCATGTTCTTAAATGGAAGGTAGGATATTTGGAAGAAAGTGAACTCTGTGTGTTGAATATAAAACACCCACTTTAATCTCCTTCCCTAAATCTTCCTTCCAAATCAATCATAGCAAAATAATTGAGTGACTACAATTATTGAGTGATTGCATCACCGTCCTAACCATCGCCTGAAAACAGCTCAATGAAAACTTTGAATAGGAACAAAGCAGACAGATTGTCATAGCAACATGGATTGAACTTACCACGCTTATGTGACATATTCTCAATTGTATCTGATGTTCAGTCATGTAAGAACAGACGTGGCCAGGTTTCTTTCTTCGCTGTGCAATTGTCATGATTCTAACAAAAGGATTTCAAGTCCCCCTGGCTATGATTATGTATTAGCCCACCTCAGAGTTTTAATTAACCACCATGCGACTTCTCAACAAGACAGTTTTTTTTTTAAAAAAAATGAATACTTGCCTTTTAGCCCATTGTGATTTGCAGAGTTGGCTAAACTTGCTGTCCTGATATGGGTTTTGGTTCCTTGCCCTTTGGCAGTGACTGAACTTGTCAGGTCAGCATTCTGGCTGTTGTGTTTCACCAGCGAGTTGCAACTCCCGGAACTCACAGCTTTTGGAGATCATGATCTGGTTCTGTCGGTGCCCATAAACTTTTCAAAATTGTCAAGTATTAAGGCGCAACATATCAGGCACATTCTGCTGTCACTTATAAATACACCCTGATACACCATGGATTTGTACTGTAATGTTATCTTCATAATTTACCACCTATTGGCTGACAAGGGGTCACTCTGCTACAGCTTAGTACTGGCTCCAATCGCAACAACCCTCTCCCCCCCTCCCCCCGATAAAAGTAAACAACAAAACATAAAAATATAAAAGGGATCATAAATGATCATCAGTCAGGCGGTTTTAAAGTGAATGGGAGTGCGTTTGTTCTCTTAATACACATAATGTTTTACCTGTTTTTAGGAGGTAACACTGTGGGTCATTAAAACAGATGTTTGTCAATGTCAATAGAGAAAGTCAAAGGTTGTCTGAGGTTCTGCTGTCGTTGCTTATTATCAACTCAGTATCAGTTCAGGTGGTTATGTGATTTTAACGGAGGTCCACTTTAGGGAAAAATTCTCTGGGGGAACTCCCCCCCACATCCTCACCTTCCAGTGTGTGCTTGCTGTAGAAAGAAAATTTGAGAAAACCGGAAAGTATGGGAGGAAAATCGATTTAAAAAAGTGAAAAAAAAAAAGGATAATTGGAAACGCTGTCACAAGAGTTTATCATTTGGTGGGTTGGGAAAGTGACATAAATTGGGTATCTCCATCGTGAAAGGTTAAACCCCGTCCGTGTCCTTTTGATGTCAGATTTTCATGGTCAGTGGAATATGGGAGCAAGTTAACCCTGAAAGCTAGTGTTTGCACCTAGGGTAAACCCAAGTCCAAGGTTTCACTACTGTACATTGTACAAGTGACAGAGTATAGCATGTTTGCCTGAGAACCTTAATTGTCATCCCTGCACATAAAATTCATCGTTTTGTATAAATGTACAAAGCAAGATGCTGTGCTATGACTTTGCAAATAACTTCAGAAGCCGAACGGAAGTTATATTTTTGGGTACTGCACCGACTATGGACTCGACGGTACCCGGGTCAGAATTCCGGACCCAGTGCAAACATTAATGAAAAGTTTTTATCCTACTTTTTCAATCTCCCACAACATGGTCACTAAAAATGTGGAAGGAATTGCCAGTAAAAGTTAGAATGGGATAACTCTGTGATGGGTTATTCTATAACATGATGAAGTTTTTTGTGTCGACGTTCTTGACTCTCAGGTGAGTCATTTCATTCGATATACGTCATCGTTGGAAGCCATGAGTCAATTTGATATGTAATTGTTGCTTCTTAGAGCTGTGTCGACAGACCCCACTCGTTTGCTGCTGGTAAGGTAACTCCACAAAGTTCAAGGGGGGGGGAGAGGTGTCCTCATATGCATCATTCATATATGAAACAGGAACATTTTGTGACAGAGCTCTATTTCTTGGAATCATTGTCACAAAATTCACAGGAAAATATGACTTTAGTTTTGATGTACAAAGTTACATCTTCTCATTTCATTTTCTTCTTTTCAGATTTTCAGAACTACATAGAAAGGAACAAGAGGGCAAGGGAGCCACACAGAACTGGAGAATGAGAAACAGGCACCTATAGAAAATATGTTTAAGAAGAGAAAAGAATACAAAAAAATTGTCTATGTTACACAAAAAAAAGAGACTTTCAATCTTGGGAGTAACTGCATGTACTCTAACTCATTCAGTCATTATGAACCTCCACCAATGTTGCGCCGTACCTTGCTACCGATCATTATCTTCCAACGCCCTTACCCTCTCCTAAAAGAACAAAAAAGTCATTAATAAGATATAAGTAAAGACTATACTTTCTTTTGTTTTGTTTCTTCTTTTGCCACATATCACTGTGCTCGCTTCCTTCATTTTGCAAATCTTCACTATCTTTAAACCGCTGCCCAGTATTAGGAGAATGCATCAATTTTTTTTTTTAATTTTTGTTTTTTTGGGGGGGGGGAGCTGGAGATGGAATCCGGGTTGAAAACCCTCTCATCTTTTTCTATGTTATTCCCGTCCCCTTTCAGCGACGTAAGCAGATTCATTCATCACCGTGGATCAAAAGTCATGCCAAAAGAGGAAGTGGGTTTTTTTGAAGTTGGAAAGCAATGGTTAAAAAAAGAAGGGCAGAGAACATTAATTCTTGCAAACATTTTGAAACATGATAGATGATCATTGTTGAGAGTGTCTCCAACCGGACAAATATTAGCGTTGTGCGTTAAAGGGAGCAGGGACTTGAGAGAGATAGGTGTCTTCTTTTGCATGAAGTTGTGTGCAATCTTCGAGGAGGACCAGAGGCAGGGAAACAAAAATTCGCAAGAATCAGTGTGACCGTCTGCAGTGGACGTCGATATCTTCATCATTCTATATATGTTGGATATTGTCACGCAGGTATTTGCCTGCTCTTAAACTGGGAAAGGGGGAACTTACCTCTAAATGGATCTACTTTAAAGTAATAAAACTACTGGACTTAAAGGGTAAACAAGTAAGAGTCGATTTGGTCTCTAAGGTAGGATACCTGTATCCTACCGCACCATCGCTGAATATTCTTTGATCGTTTTTGCTTTAGTAAAAATAAAATTGCAGTTTTTTTTTTCTCTTATACAAAGTAGTATTCAAATTAAGACTATTATTTTTCTTACAACTGTTTTTTTTTGTGTGTCTGTTATCAAAATGTTTGTGTTTTCTGGTATCTTTCGTTTTCACAGCTATTTCTGTTTTAAAATGAACACATAAAATCGATTGTACTGATATATATCTGGTGAAAAGAATACGACACATTCCTCTTAAAATGATCCCTTACTTTCTGATGTGTGATTTGTTCTGTTCTCATAGTCTTTTCCTCACCGAAATGTAAGGCACATTAGATGAGTGAATACGAATGAGTTAAAAAATCTGAGCACAGAAAACCCATCGATTTTTGAAATGGTCACACCCCCACCCATGAGAAAGACCGAGAAAGATTTTGAAATGAGGATCAATCAAATGTTGCTACATGATGGCATATTTACTGTTGTTTTTACTTTGATTTGGTTGTTATTCGATCCCTATTGAATGATATCGAAAAGGGAGGTGTTGGAGGAAGGGGACAGGGGTGGCGAGTTGCGGAACCCTTTGGAGTGTATGATCAGCCCTCTTTCTCTGACCAAGAGTGTGCATGTGTCCAAGATACCATACGCCGTTCAGCAGACACCTGTCATTGTTAATTTATATGTTGTTTGGTTTTATATGCTTTATCTACAAATTATGCAAGACTAGACTACTACAAAAGATCGATGGATAAAAAGGTTAAAAAAAATAAAAATTGAAAGGAAAGACAATTG
The DNA here is from genome assembly GCA_009801055.1 of Stichopus horrens. NCBI lineage: Eukaryota > Metazoa > Echinodermata > Holothuroidea > Aspidochirotida > Stichopodidae > Stichopus > Stichopus horrens. The sequence continues at coordinate 12,401 of VJOZ01054369.1, forward strand.
CTGTTCAGAATCTTTGCAACTGTGTAGCCCCTGTTTGTTTTCAAGTCTTCCTTTAATCTGCCTAGACTCAAGGGCCCAATACTGAATTTGCCTTTTTTTTGTTTCTTACGTTTGTACTACAATCTTGTCATAACTGGTCGACCAGCAATTTCTTTT
>VJOZ01054372.1:0-10733 GCA_009801055.1 Stichopus horrens
AGCTCCTGAGTTAAAACAGGCTTAGAGGGATAGTGCAAATTAACACTTTACTACATTGCCAACATCAAATGTACCTGAAATGGACATTAAGCAGACATCGGATCAATGCAGACGCTGTCTTAAAACCAACGTCAAACTCACCACAAAAGTTTTATAGGGAATAGGTTTACGCCCTTAATATGGGACACCTACCTATCAAATATGAGATTTGTGCAAACCTTTCCATCTTGGGATATTCTGTTCACAAGGTTTTCACTATTTGACACCTGTTGATCCCAGAAGACCTTTGACTGCCACCAAAAAGAACCGTGTTCATGTACTAAATATATTACTCCATTATGAGATTTGTTTAAGTGTCCCTTCTTGAGGTATTATGTTTACAAGTTTTTCACAATTTGCCATCTGTTGATCAAAAAAAAAACTATGACCTCCACCAAAAAGAATAGTCCATGTAATCAATATGGTACAACTACATACTAAATATGAAATTTGTCCAAGTTTCCTTTCTTGAGATACTGCCGTGTTTACATGGTAGGTACCACAAACATGCACATACTAACACATGTGCGCATATATGCATGCACAAACCCACTGGGACTGCGTGGTTTCAAAGTTAACAATTATCATCAAACTCAAAACCAAATTGACAGTGTCTTGTTGTCTGCCATCGCACACAAAATAATTGTGGTACCGTACTTTCTATCGCCATCAGTGACAGACCTGTAACCTGTCTCACCAAAAAAATAGGGAGATTTACATTTTTCAGAGCCAACAATTTGGGAAATTAGTGGAAAAAATAAGCAGACTGGTAACTTTTGACAGAGAACAGTGCCATGGCAAAAATCATCACCCAAATCCAAAGAGCAAGATGCCCTGGTGGGCCTGCATATTTGCACGTATACAGCAGCTATGCATATGCCCTTCTGTGTGCACTGCCCCTCATGAACTAATAAGTTACTTTAAAGCAACCTGCTAAATTAGTACAAATTAATCTACTGTGTGACAGTTCAAAATTTTGCATACTTTGGAAAAAAATAATGCATACTGACATACTGTCTTTGTGGAATTTGTTAACACAACATATGTACAAAATAATCACTACCAAAATCATTTCTTGCATAAATTTAATACATCAATCCACAGGAAAGTACAATTTAGTGAAAAGTACTACAACACGAGAAAGTAGATCACAGCTTTCAATATGCAATTGTTGCACATGCAAAATGATTAATTATTAGACTCGTCGTTAATGAATTATTGCAATGACAAATTCACTTTCTCAGTGAAAGGTTAAACAAAGATAAAGGCTGGACACGGAGTGTAGTTGCGTGTAAAACTATTAATGAAGTCACAAAAAAACAAACAAAAGCAATGAACTGTTAAGAATGAAAGCTCATTGATGATCATGAATGCCCTCAGCAAATTCAACTTTGATCAAACTTTGATCAAGAATTCTTCCAAGCAGCCTCAAAGTTAAAGGAAATACATGGTAGTAATAAACAGCTTTCAGAATTTTGCCAAAGATAGCTGCATTTGGAATTAACATACAGTATCTCAGAACAAAAGGTCTGACTTCACAACAAACTCGTAGACTAACAGAAGTAACATTTTCAGGAACCGGGTACCCAACAGACTGTGAACTTCAGGCAGAGTACTGGAGTACATTTATTTGAGATGGTGCAAGCACTATTGAGTAACAATCATGGTAATACTTCCATGATACAACAGTTTAATACCTTAACATTCTGTTTCTAATAATATGCAAAGCCAAATTTTAACTTGCTGACCTATGACCTTTGGACAACAGCATGCACATTTAAACACAAGCATGTACCACTGAACACCAACATGTACCTTTGAACACCTGCGTACACCTTTTTAATTTCTGAATTTTTCCACTTCTGATACGGATTACAATTTCATATTTCAAACAGCACTCACTAGAATGTGTCAGACTTGTCCAGAATTTCAGTACTTCGGTGCCGCTTCTGAGGTTCAATCTAGCTTCAGTGCCGTCTTGGTCAACGTTGGTGCCGTCTCGGACCAACGTAGAGCAGTATGCAGTTTACCTGCGTGCATGCAGTGACAAATGTCCTTGATTTGGCGAACTAGGCCTACATTACTTGTCAATATATTGCCAATATTTCCACAAGTGTCATTGACATATTGCATTCACAGGGCAAATATTGCAGCAGTATATTACTAGAGTTAAACAAGTACCTTGTCCGACATAGAGATCGTGGGAATGTGCACTCTACATGGCGTCTGTGTACAAAACATACTGGCTGCCACAGTGTGCACTTTAGAAGTTGAAACAGTGGCACTTGCTTTGTCCTTCCAGTTGCCGCCAAAATAATTTTAGGTGCCGCATGCAGCTCTAGGTGCCATGTTTGAACATGTTTGTGTGTTGATCAAGATACTGTCTTTAAATGTACTACAGAGCAAACTACACTTTTGAGGTACCGATCCCCTGGCTTGGTGGGTTTGCTGACATGCTGCAGGTAGGTTTACTGGCCTGCATTTTGTGGAGGTTGACTGGTTTGCATTTTGTAATTTGATGCATTCTCCCAGCCGTTGCCTTTCACGTGAGTTAATGATATATTCAAAGAGAAACTATTGAAAGTAGTTTTAGACTGTACTACCATTGTTTAAAACTTTTCAATAATCCACCGAAGAAAATATGTCATACTGCCAGTTATACCTCAAAGCTAGGCTTGATGTGAGACAATCAAATCTGGATTACAAACCTCCACTGCAAATAATTGTATCTTAATGATACATCAAGGAATCCCAGCTGCTGAGAGAGGGTTGAGGTCTTCAGATGAAGTTCATGTAACTGAGCAACTCAAGCACACAACAATGTTAACAGGTTTAACACCCTTCTAGAGTCAGTAAAAGGTTTACAAGGTCATTTCAAAAAGCAAGTGTCAGAGACAAGCAGTGGCAGAAATATCGAGTAACTTACTGTTCTGGAGACACAACTTTGCTCTGGAAATTACAGATGGGGAAGAAGGAAGGTGGAAGGGCAGAAATCCATGTATCAAGATTCTAATGCCTGATTCTGCCATTTGCTGCAACAAGATAATTGATATGTAGTTATAACACATTTCATCATGCTAAATATTACATTAAAACCTTGTGGAGACCATGAGGTCATGGAAAACCCATTGTCTTCATTATTATCTTATTCAAAATGTGTCACCTTGATTGAACCTGAGAGAGCCTTTACAACCAACTTTATACCGCTGAAGATTCTTGCAAGAGTTTCTTGGAAGAACTTCAGGAATGCTACCATTACCTTGTAGTATTGCCTTCAAACACAAGTACTATACAACAATTAACATACTCATTTCGTTTCAATGTGGACTCACTCTGCACAAAGGAGAAACAGAAATCTTGTTTCACAATTTCTGGAGGAAAGAAGCAGTATTCTCTTTGGTACCATTAACGCATTTAAACATTTCAGCTTGACTGAACCAAGTATGTAGGTACTATACCCCTCTCCCCTACTATCAAGTCACAAACAACAATCAAACAAAACATGAAATGTAAGGCTTCTTCTGGAGTTACACTATGTTACTCCATTTTCAATGAGACAAGGGCAGAGCTATAATTTCTAGAAAAGTACCAACACTGCATTAACTAAAACATTCACATCGACAACACACAGAGGTATGACAAACCTTCCTAAAACATGCGTTAGACAAAAAANNAAAAAAAAAAAACAGAAAATGAAAGACTTCCTTCATATTTCTGTTAAAAGTCTTCTCATTTTCATGTGAACAGTTCATGAATACAGTAGAATATTAGCACCTTCAAAGCTACTACATAATATTTAACACTTCAAGGTGATGCCATATGAGATCAAGTAAATTTGTATCCTATTAAAAATAAGATAAAAGTAGGAGGACAACACCAGATGAACGACGTGGTGCAGTCTTCAAGTACCGGTGAGTTAGTCTTGAAAAGTGGTAATGGTTTAACAAGGATGCCATGAACTACTTTGACAAGCCATACCAAATATTGGTAATTTCAACCAATGACATTCCATCTTGGATCATCAAAGGAATGAATAAAACAGGCAGATTGTTGGGCTGTACAAATAAGATCAATTCTTGAGGCAATTTTTCAATCTAATTTTCTAAAATGACCATTTCTGATTGATTAAAAGCTTTGAGACTTAATACGCAAATGATTACAACAACTAAATGTGTGCAAGTTGCATTTAAGCCGATTAAAGAAGGCTTTGTCAAGAAGGATTAATCATGTAGGTAAGGATTAATCATATCACAAAAGATTAGTCGCATCATAAACGATCGATCATGTCTCGGTGCAAGATCTCAAACTGACAGATACACTGCACCCTGGAATAACATTCTGCCAGCCTTTGACCAGTCTTGATAAAGCTATCACTGCTGCAATTGCTGACAGTACTCCCGAAGTAAGAGTGACAGTTATGCAAGTGACACCCACCAATCAAAAAGATCGAAAAGTCAAGTCTATGGCAGATATATTTTTTACTTCATGACCATGGATAAAGCATACTGAAGCAAACTTGGGATTCTTTTCAAAAAGATTGGACAACTTCGTGCTCATTTTGATCTGGCGGTCTGTCTTTTGTAAATTTTGGAGAAAAGAACATGGGGATGGTTTAGGTCTGTGGATGGAGGGAGGTGAGAGATAACCAAGGCATCATAATTTGAGTGCAATCACAAATGAAATGCATAGTCCTGATAACGAAAACAGATATTTAAGGGCATCGACTGAACAGAACATCTCTCAGTAATACCTCTTGAGACCTCTTTGCATAAAAAGGCTTTTATGTGTTTTGGTCTTGGAAAAGTACAACTTGACCTTTTCCAAGGCTGATAGTAGTGAGTGGTAGTAATTGAATGTATGCTGTCACTTAACCATGGATCTGATACTTAGGAAATCCTGTTTCTGGATAAAGTGTGACTGGTTTTGCCAGCTTTTATGAGACTCTACCAGTTACAAATGGCTGATGAACCACTGATTATCATCCCACAGTTGGTTATCGGGGATGGAATTATTCTGCTGGATATCCAACTTTTGTAAGACTCTTCTACTGTCAGTGTCCATGCTTGCTAAGTTTCTGCTGATTATCCATGAGTAGGTAATCCTCTCCTGGTTATCCAAAGTCAGTAATAGTCCATTATTTTTCCAGATGCAGATGACATTGGTGTCCTCACCCTTTCTCGATCACTCTTGCAACAGCTTTGTCATTTCCTCTAGTCCCAGTTCCTCTGCTAATTTACAAGGAGACACTCCATTCATGAGGGCCCTCCGATCGGCACCAGCTTCTAATAGCATTTGCACTGCCTCTTTGTTGTCTGAAGTTAAATTGTAAGAGAAAAACAGATGCGATACACATACATATAGAGAGAGCAGTTGAAAATGACTTACTCCATTATATTAAATATGATAGTAATATATTACTTGATGGCTGAATGCTGTCAACTGAATGTTTAAAATGATGGTGAGGCACACGAGCATTCTCTGGTGCAGGACAAAGCAGTCTGATTGTGCGCATCCTCCTCCCAGCATATGATGTTCAAATCAAGGTTCACACAGGCTAATTGAAGTTAGGTACCAACTGCAAAATGACTGTACAGGTGAGCCATTGGATCCTACACCTTATTGATACATTATTTGTCTTATTGGTATAGTAGCTCCTTTTTCTCAGAAACTGCAGTGTTCATGTAATGAAGCAACAGTTCTACTGCTGTAAGCGTAATAGCTCAATAGTGAGGACTATGTGGTACAGTAACGGTGCCAAATGCATCTTCCCACTTTTTCTCCCCTCCCACCTCAATATCCTATCTCACCTCACAAATTACAAACTGAGAAGTTTTTGCAAATTACATTTCAAACGTGGATATTTCAAAAATTCCTTTGTTATCATGAAAAAGATGCTTTAGATTATTTCTTCACCATCTTAACATACATTATCTCCAATTTAAAATTGTTTGATAAATTAGTCACTTTTCTGACATGGATGATCTACGATTCAATAATACTATAAAGCAGGAATGGGAAGCATGAATCATCTTAATTGAAACATTTCACGTTGCATCACTGTGGCTAAAGTTGGCCTCCCAATGGCTGACACAGCCACTGCTATTGAGTTTGGGAACAAAAGAGCACCTAAGCAATGAGGTCTTGCCAGCCTCCGTAGCCGCCTACGCCACTGAATATCGTAATGTCCTAATGTGCACGGTGACAATACCGCTAGGAGGCCGCTATATCCAATCCCATCATTTGTGTTGGAAAGTGGCTGCAGCTAGTCCAGCCACATACTCCTTGTTACTGAGTCTATGTTAGCAACATGCAGTAAAACTTAGTAAAATCATAAGTGCATTTAACTCAAAACAAGTATCTCTAATTAAAAACAGCAAGAAATACCTGAACTTCAACTAGCACGGACATCAAGTTGAGCACAAAATCATCTGAACACGGTCAACTTAATGAATGATGGTGGTATACCTGTTCCAACAAGTTTTCCCATTTTTTTTTTTGCCACAACTTGCTTGTCTCTGTAACAGTTTTTGCTATCGGAGAAACTGTTTTGCTACCATGAAAACTATCACAATTCCATTTGACGCGGGCCAGCGATTTAAAGGGAACAAACTAGTGTAGGTGCAATACATATTTGGAGGCAAAACAACTTACTCTTTGGGAAGAACTTGCAAGGGGGCAAGAACCACAAAGGCAAACTGGATGGGGGGTGAAATCGCCAGGGGGCAAAACAACTGGTAACTTAATGATCTACAGTAAGATACAAACCTTGCGTGACTGCCAGATGAAGTGCTGTGGCGCCCTCACACTGGATATTCCTTTCATTGACATTGACGACACCAGCCTGCAATAGCAGCTGCAGGCAATCTGTGTGGTTAAGATTGGCTGCCACATGTAAAGGACTGTTACCAGAATTGCACGGTTCATTGAGAGACAGACTGTCAAAATGCTGAAGAGAAAAAATGAGAGAGACTTTTTCGATCACCCTTTTCCTCCTGCTTGCCAAAAATGGAATATTCTGATCATCTCACAATAAAGTCTTTACTGTACTGTAATTTACGGCCAAACATGAACTTCACAGTCACTGGTGCTTCATACTTCATTGGCTGATATGGAACTTTCTGTCAGATTGCTATCTATCTCATACTAGGAAAAGACTTAAGCACCATTAAAGGAACAAAACAATGAAGCAGAGCTATGCATAACAGAAATGCATTCTATCAGCAATTAAATTAAATGTGAATTTGATTAAAGTACAAGTCTATGACAAACAGACATTTCAAAACTGTCAGAGTTGTCCCTCAAAAAGCTAAACACATTATGGACATTGCAGGATACCATACCATATTCATGTCTTCAGTGAAACATTCAACAAAATTGGGACACTGATGATTTTGTCATTAAAACAATATTAGCATGACATTTGCATGCTGCATGCTTTCAACAGACAATTAGTGTCAGTTGATATCAACATAAAGCGAACTCTAAAGTAAAACATAGATACGGTACAATGAAAAAAAGAGTGATTGTTAAAATGATTCTACTTCATTCCTGGTGACAAAACTGGATTCAATCCTTGTACTTTTAACCAGCAAATTTATGGAAAACTTAGTGAATTGATAGCAAACCTTTGCAAGCAAGTACTTCAAGACTCGCGGCTGATTGTACAGTACAGACGTCAAGGCTACAGATCTCCCTCTAGAGTCCTTTGTATTTGGACTTCCAAAGGAATTGCTGAGAAGATAGTGAAGGACACGAACGTTACCTCTCTTCACAGCTTGGAATATCCTGTCACTATCAGTGTGAGAACTATGTGGAGTCTGAGGTCTTGAACCATTCTGAGCTGCATGGCTCAATGTTTGGTTTTTGATATTAATGTAGAACTGAACTACATTCTTCCAAAGGTTTATAACTAGGTAAGCCCTCATGGACAGGGCTCTTTGTGCTATACTAGACAAACGAGTCTGGAGTTTCACGTGAGTCAAAAGTTTCTTGTACCCATCTGTCTTTCCTGATGATAGAGTGTTTAATGTATTCAGAAAGATGTACTGGCCACGTGCACTGCAGAGTTTAGTTGGGTATTCGGGTAGGAGAGATGAGAAGAGCGTTTTCACGTCCACTTCCTGAATCTTTCTAGCACTAATAGCACTCTGAAGTGCAAAACCAATTTCATCTAAGAGAACACTTATCTCCAGTTTCACCAGTGCAAGTTGTTCCTCCAGTGAAAATTCTGCCAACCAGAAGTGAGAGAACGCCACAAAATTATCTCCCTCATGACACCATTCTGAGAGTTCTGTGACTGATTGGTTAGCCTGTTGCAGCCATCCTCTCACTGTCTCCTCTTCCAGATGTTTCAAAACGTCATCATAGAATCCCTGTCTCTCACTACTTTGAGACTCCAGGTATCCCAAAGGAGGCCTCTTTGAGCTCTTCACTGGTGGCAAGCATGATTTGGATTTTACCAATCCCATGTTGGTGTCCAGAGAGGCACTGCTGTTGTTGCTGTTTACTGAGTCGTTCACTGTCTGAGGAGCACCTACAGGCACAATGTGATTTTCCTCTGGTGGGCAGGCATAACCGTGTGCTGGAGACTGGAATGTCAGACCACCAGATGGACTCTCCTCAAAAAGACTCAAGGAGGTCATAGGTCTTGATAAATCATCTTCATCTTCCTCATCTTCTCTCATCGTGAGACGAGAGACGCAAACAAGTTCACGTAGATCTCTCACACTTCTCGACATTGTTTACAAGATTTTACAGGCAGCAACGACAGGAAGCTCTGCAATCTCATACACGTGTTTACTGTTTGAGTCTTTGACAGTGACTAAGCTGCAGCACAAGCTAGTCATCTCTGTTATTTTCCACAGCATTGACATGAACCTGAAGTCTCACATCAAGCCCCAAAAGACAAACACTGACGACCAAGGGCAGCTTCCATGAGCACTGGTACGCTAAATTGAAGAAGAACTTTAGAGACCTGGAAAGCTTAGGATGTGTCTGTGTTTTCTCCAGGGTCTTCATGATGATGTAGGCCTACAGTAGTGCAATAGTGACAAAAAAGGCAAAGAAATACAACAGTCAAGGCACTTAGAAATTTGGTGATTACAGTTTGCAATTTCGAGAGAATATACATTGGAGTGTCTTGACTAGCATACATAGGTTACGAATGACCGTTTGCAAAATATCATGATAGAGTAACAGGCACAAACAGCTCACTGTATACTCTCAAGATAGGGGCTGCATATTTAGTACGTAGGACTGCATTTTATTCCATAAACATCTTGTACTCAAATGCACTACAATTTCACCTACCCCTCAATCTCCTTGTAAATAATCATGACTGTGCAAGCCATCTCTTACTTGCTATAAGATTTGGTTTAGCACAGCAAACCAATAGCGAATTAAGAAGTTCAGGACTCACAATAACTAAGAGGCCCTTCCTGATGGCTGCGGTGCCCCTCAGTAAATGTATGAAATATATAACATAGACCTACAGTTTAAATTTGTTCATTGTGGCTGTGCCCTTCTTCAAAATTATTTTTACCCCAGGAAGGTATGTAAGCCTAACACTTGAAATATACTCAGGCATTCTCGGGTACCGTACTGTAGGGTAAGGATAAATGCACTTTCCAAAATATCAATACCAACAGATGCAACAGGGGTTTCAAATAGAAACAGGCCCATTTTGAGACACTTTAGTAGCGTATATAAGGCCATGTGAGGTTTATCATGTTCACATAGATTATAGAGATCTCAGTCCTTCTACTGTATATTCAGATTTTCTCTTTGATAAGAGAATGTTAATATTGCTACTTGTGAAATGAGAGAGGTGAGGAGAAATTTCAAGATCTAATTGGCCAGTAGGATTTTCTGATCTCAAGTCCTTTTTTGTATATACTGCACAGTATTCATTCTAAGATGAGTGCTAAAAACAAGGTTGGCCTCTTGGTTGATGAAGGTGACTGACAATCATACTAGAGCACATATACAGTACTTTTTAATCAACTTTCTTCAAATCATAACAGTCCTTGCCTATACCTTGGACCATGTTATTGATGGTAAAAGTGAGGAGTTAAACAATGTTGTAGTCTGATCCAAAACTGCATGTGCAGAAAAAGCCTAAGGTACATGATCTCAGTTGTTTTTTAGTTGATTTAATTTTATGATTTTATTTTGAGTTTATTTTCTTAGTACTATACTAATGTGTTAAAGAAGGTTTCTGATCAGATTAGTCTGGCCTCAGCTGTCTTATTTAATAAATGTTTTAAGAGTGGTATTTTGCTCTCTGATTGGAAAATTACAAATAAGGTGCCGGCAGTATTTATAAGGAGGGTGAAAAGCACGGCTGGAAAAAGTCTAAATCTCCCAGGAGGCTAACTACAATATAGTCATATTTCCAGGCAGACCAAACATGGCAAAATAGGCGTCATTCGATTGCGAAGCCATTGCCATGCCAGCATGGGGTAAAAAGGCCCACCATAGGTCCCATTGTGGGGTACAGGGATGATCCAAATGGGGGTCCAGGTGGCAAAGCCCCCACAAACTCATTTACATACACCTTTTCATCTTGCAACTGCAAATTGGAAACTTGCTTGTTGGTAGAAAAGTAAAGTTACATCTTTCCTGTGATTCTCCCTGCAAAGAAACATCCTTGACCAAAGGCGGGGAAACTAAAGAGCCACGTAAGGCTTTACCCA
>VJOZ01054394.1:2848-14776 GCA_009801055.1 Stichopus horrens
AGGGTAGAGCAGTCAGTAGCAGGTGATATCAGAGTGACATTGAGAGAAATGAGGGTTGCAATGTATTGCAGTATGTCCTGTTTTTGGAGATGTCTAGGGATAGCAACTAAAGAAGGAAATCGATCTCTTTGTCAGTCTTTGAGATAAATAAAGATAAATAATCGTTTGTTGATTTCCAAAATAAAATAACCGTGGCAGGATTAAATCATTGCACTCTCTAATGACCAGAGGATATGACTCTCGGTTGATCAGAAGGGAGAGAGCAAAGTGGGATATAATTTTAGAAAGATGGGAAAACAGACATGGTAGGAACATGGATGGTCTATGCATACTGGGAGAATAAGAGAAAAATGCCGGAGGAAGGCAGGTTTGTCGTTAGAGGAAGGTTAGGAGATGGTAGATCTAAAAATGTGTTAAACATCAATCAGGGTGGAGTGAATAATCAATTTCTATTAAGGTTTTATCCAGTAGCTGTAGCATGTGTGGAACAGCCAAGCAGGGAAGAAGTAGACAAGGAGAAATAATGAACTCAACTTGGTTGTATATGTTGTAGTTGCTTTTTATGAGAGTTTTATTTCACCCTTTTACAATATCACATTTACAATAAGCATTGCCACTTAATTAGAAGAGGAGAGTTAGTTGAACAGAAACGTGGGCTAATGGAAGTTATCGTCAGCAGTTGTTTGTTCAAAATCAGTTCAGTTGGTACAATCATATTGTTGGTTGTCATTTATATAAACATCACTCAAGAATGGACTTATTTTTGTCTCTGATATGTGATGCTGTTTGCTACTCTTGAATTGATCTTCAAGATCATGTGTTAACTTCAACTGTAAGTAATTGGTTTCCTCTTTGTTTTTGATTCATCTTCAGACCAATTCTGGAGCATCCAAGCTTCCGATCAGAGATCGCTTTTCGTATAATTCTTACAGGTAACCCATTCATCTGTTCGTATTATTTAATGACTTACTTCACATTCAATCCATCATACTGGAGTATGAACCAATTATCAAGCTCTGACCATGTTCAATTTGCAGGTGAAATGGATTTTGACTAAAATCAAACTACTCGATGTCTTTTATCCTAACAGCGCTTTTAGAATTGCTGTGAAATTGATGAATAATTGGCTAATATTGCAAATGAGTATTATTTTACCTTTTGCAGTGTTTTGTTAATTCTGATCATCCTGCACTTAGTGGTGCAGACAAATGTTGGCCTTTAAAATATTCTTGTCGTAAAATGTATCTCTGTGAGTGCTTTTGTTCAGAGGTCATCTGCTCTGTAAAAACAGGTTCCACACAAAGCAGTAACCACAATTTTTATTACTGTTTTGTGCACTTGTTTGTTATTTTCCCTTTGGGAGAGCTAGTCATAGTGTATCCAAGCCTTCTCAAAAAATTTCCAGTCACACTTGTAGTTGGTATAAAGTTTCATTAAAAGTAGTTTAAGTAGTTTGCCAGTAGCGTTTGCAACATTTCCCTCAAATCAGCATGTCAATTGTGTGGATTTCCCTTTCAATTTTTTGTTTGGTTTGATTTTCGTCCAATGGTAAGAGTGTTGGTCGTCAGCCTCACAATTACGTTTCGAATCAAATTTTTGGAATTGGGATTTGTAAGACCGGCTTGTGCGTTTGTTGCTATTTTTGGAATTGCTGTGCAAGTTTTGAAATGCTAACCAGGAGTGACCCTCATCTGCATGTCAAAAGTGTGAGTATTTGTATCATATTTGAGGAGAAAACCATCAACCTTGGGAAACCAAGTCCACAGGTTCAGAATGCCGAGGCTGCTTCAAGACTATCCAATGAGGTGTTTTATCTGGAGTCAGTGTTTTCTTCTCCTTCTCTCTTCTCATGGTTGGTTTTGATAGATTTGCATGCTGATCTGTTACACAAATATTTTACAAGCGGTAGATTCATCACCATCATTTTCCCCCATCCATCTACTGACAGGTGGGCAGTTTGCACGATCATGTCAAGACAGAACCAGATTCCGGATTCAACGGGGAGTCGACTCATAACAGCTCTTATACCCAAGTGGGACATGTGTAACCATGCTAATGGCACTGTAAGGAAGAAATATTCATTGTCTTTTGTCATTAGCTGGAAATTTTCATCCCTGATAAGGCCTGAATGGCTTTATCAGATAGGCATTTTGTTCACCTGTGGAACTCTTGAATATTTGTAAGAGGAAAAGTAGATTTCATTTTCTATTTAGTTTGTGAGCAACAGGGGAAGCAAGGAATGTCCCAGAATTGGTGGTCTAACATATAAATTTACCCGATATGTCGTTACCAAATGACCAGATGGGGTTTGACATTTTAGCCAAACTGACATTTTTATCAGTCCTAAAACACAAAGGTAGGAACTGCCCCTCAGATGACTGCCACACTGCATTGAGACTGCATGCTTCACTATGTGAGCATTAATGTATCCAGCATTAAGTGCCGTAAGTGTTTCATGCTGATGAAAGGACTATCGTGCAGGTGATGTAATTCTTAGTGTCAGTTATGTTCGTTCATACGTGGTAAGAATCCTCAATTCCTATTGGGTCATTACAGTGAGGTGACCTTGCATTATCCAATGGATATTGCTGGGTCAATTTTTAGAGTAAAATGATGGACGGATGAATACAGCATTGTTGTGTCATCTGCTATTTTACACAAAGCAACAATTGTACTTTGTCTATTGTGGAGGAACATTGTTGAAATGTTGTGAATTGTGTGTACCTTTTCTGAGGTTTTGTTTTCTTGTTTTCAATGAAAATGTTATCTAGAAATGCAGATTTTCTTTCTTTTTCATAAAACTTTCACTGTCTATGAATGAGCAAGGTTGATCAATGCTGGATCTGTAAATCAGCTGAGGATTATACACTCTTGGGAGCTAATGCCACGGCTGAATGTGCTCATTCAGACTGTACTCTTATGTGTTGCTTGCATTATCCTCTGATCATGCATTATCCTACGGTTAATGCACAGGGCCGGCCTTGATTAACATTTAGTTCATCTGCAAGTCAAATGTGTGAAGGTTTGTTTGAGTTTGATCAGATTACGACCAAGTTTGTTGAGATCATGATTAAGTTTGACCAGATTACTATCAACTTGTAAAACTAGAAAACCAGCAACAAGTACCTGTTGTATTATTACCAAACAACCAGATAGCATTTACAATTTAGTTTGAAAATTTTTTACACTCCGTAATGTAGTAACTTCCTTAGATGACTGCAATGTTGCATTGAGACTGCATTTTGCATTAGGCAAGCATTAATGCATGCTGCCTTAAGTGCATTGAAACTGCATAATGTTAGCATTAAGCATGTTGCATTAAGTGCACTGAGACTGCATTAATTGAGGATTAATGCATGCTGCATTTAGTGCAATGAGACTGCATTAAGTGAGCATTAATGCATGCTGCATTACCTGAATTCTTCCAGCATGTTGGACCTCCTTTGATATCAACATGTGAAGAGCTACCAAGACCATCAAAAGATGGAAAAGGTAAAATGGAGAGCAATTATGAAAAAGATAAAAGAACACAGTCCTTCCTGTTTAAGACTTGATATACAAGTTACAAGAAAGTATTCCCAAATGTCTGTCCAACTTTTCTGGAATAAAAGTCATCACAAATCTCTAAGAGTGTCATCATTTTACAAGAACCTTCAGCTGGATAAACTTCCCAATGTGGGTATTTGTGTCATGTCATAATAAGGATGGTCACAGGCTGTCCATAAGGACAAAAGTGGCTCTACCTTCAAGTCACTGTACATGTGTAATGTTTCCCCTTTTGTCCCAGATCACCACAGGTTACAACTTCTTGAAGCTCACCAGCGAGTCCGTGGCCGAACGGGACTTCGCAAAAGGAGAGCAACTCCACATATTTTATGGTGCTAGGCCAAACGCTCACTTTCTGCTCTACAGCGGCTTCGTTTACCCTGAGAACGAGCACGATACGATAGCCATCCAGCTAGGAATTAGCAAGAATGATAGACTCTATGCCATGAAATCACAGATACTTGCCATGTTGAATATGTCTGAGTGAGTATAAAGCTACTTATGCTACATGTTGATAATGGCAAGAGTCTTTTCCTTGTTGCTGATTCTACAATTGTTGAATTTTTTATAATATTATGTTAGTCATTTCAAAAGTAAAGACCAACATTGTACATCGGTTGCATTTTTTATTCCTGGCCGAAGGTGAAAGGAATCTATGCGAAGGTGGTGTCCTCTGTGTGTATGTGACGCCTTGCTTGTAAATGCAATGTCTCAAGAAGGGTAACCTTGACTTATCTCATACTTGGTGTGTCTTGGTCATTTCAAGTAGATTACCCCTGTCGTTTTTGGTGGGGGTCAAAGGTCATTTGAGGTCACCAGAGGTCAAATTGTGAAACCCATGTAGACATTATATAAGCAATATATCTCAAGAAGCATAGCCTTGACTAATGTTGTACTTTGTGTATGGGTTCATCTTGATAAGTAGATGATCCCTACTATTTTTGATAGAGGTGAATGATGGTTTGAGGTCACCAGAGGTCAAAATGTGAAAACCTTGTAAACACGGTATCGCAAGAAGGGCAATCTTGAGTAATTTCATATTTAGTGTGTGGATTGGTCATAGTGAGGAGATGATTCCCATTGATTTTGGTGGAGGTCAAATTCCATTTGAGGTCACCAGAGGTCAAGTTGTGAAAACACATAAAACTGCTTAGTTCACACAGTGATCAAAAGAGCTTAGTGTAGGTATGCTGTCTGTAGAAAGATAAGGTTTTTGAAATTCAAAATTGGTATGTGCATGTCCTGTGTTCTGTGTCCTGTGTTAATGAATATTGGCAAGGAATCTCAAAGTCCTGTGACTTTCTTGTTGTATCAGATGTCTTATTCAAGTTGCTTGATACGGAAAAAGAGTGAAGATCTATGCTTGCTCCAAAGCTCNNTGAAGATGGATCATTGTACTGTTGTCCCGAAGTAACCAGGATGTTCTGTTGTTGAAAAGTGAGAGAGTGTTTAAGTAGATCAAGTATACAATGGTGCAAATGAACTTAAAACATGACATGCAAAACACACATTAGTTTGTAGTTGATGGTGTTGCCATGGCTACAGTGGCAGTCGTTCAGCCCTCTGTGAAGTGCAATGGCATTAACTGCTTGATAATCTTCATTAAGGAATGATTACTCTTCTGTCATGTCGTATTTCACTTTTCAAAGATGCAACCTTCTAAAGTCGATCACCCGCTCTGCAATTTGCCAAAAAAAAAAAATCTGGTTGATGAGTTTGGTAATTGTCATTTGTATTCCCCAAGTTTGTTACTTTTTATCCCATCGTTATAGCTCGTGTTTGTTCTCTTCCGACAGACCCTCTCATACGTTTTACATCCAGAAGGGTATAGAACCAATATCAGCTGAACTGTGGGCTTTCCTTCGTGTTTTCTCTATGGATGAAGGTATGCAACAAAGAGATAGTCGCATCGTCGGTACATATTACATATGTGTAGAGTTTGTCACAGTAGTCATCGAAATGGTGTAAAGTTATAACTGTTCTATTTTGCACTTTAGTACTGAGCAACAGTGTGTTGAATGTGATGTGCTTATGCATCCTCAAAGCAACAAGACCAGAGCTGTTTAAAGAGTATTGTCCTTTCGTCTTAATTGGTTGGTTGGTTGGTTTGCTGTCTAAAGTAGTTTTTTTTTTTGGTGGGTTGGAACGTTGGGATACATGGGGGTTGTCTAGATATGGTTGTTTGGTTCATTTTCATAGAATACCACAGATATGACTGGGCTGGGGCAGACACATTGCAAGAGCTGTTCAGATTTAGTGGTTGCATTGGGAGCAGCAAGACCCCATGAACAATATCAGGTCCTGGAATCATTTACCCAAATCCAAAGTTTCATTAACCTACATCGTGCCTTTTCGCAGAATTCAGAATGTATGCCTGTAGGTTTGTACGTGAGATACTTGGTGCTGTGTTAACGTACGTAGCAAAATGTTGTATTACGTTTTCTCAAGGAACTCTCAACATAACAGAAGTTACATTTTGGGGCATGGGTGCACTCATCCAACTTAAGACCATTGCTGGTACCTGGGTCAAACTGTCGAACCCTGTGTGAACATTGTTACAGAATACATCTCACCGAATCTGATTTGTCAATGTCTCGTCTCCAAAAATTTGATACAGCTACCCCTTTAAATTTGCTGCTTCAGGATCAGAATCTATACTTCTAATGCTATTACAAAAAATGCTTTAGACATTTTGATGTTTGTTATGAAAGTATTTTCTTTAAGATGCACCAGTAATTTCTCCTTAAAGTTCTTGTATTGAACAAAATCCTCCATAGATGTTTACTCACATCGCATAAGAGACAAATTATTTCAAATTCACTCCTTGAGTTGCGACTACCAAGTCCTTCTCTGTTGAGATGTCTTTAAGATCATTGGAAGTGACAAGTGAATTTATTTGCATAAAGACTTTTAAACTTTTAAAACTGTTCAAATTGTCAAAATTGAACCTTGATATGTGGAAAACTTCCATTCTTAGATATTTACAGAAGTAGTTGTGTAGGCATGTATTTATGTATCCATATGTACTAGAACAGGCAGACAGGCAATATTTGAATTTTATTTTCTGTCTCTCACACAGAACAACTCAAAAATTTGTTGATAGGGCCACAGTCACTTGAACTGATGGAAAAGTTGATTAAACCCAACTGTTTGGTCAGCAAAGAGAATGAAAGAAAGGTTTGGACGTTCTTAGACGTTCGTCTTCGTCTGCTTCAACAGCAGTACCAAACCAGTGAAGCGGTAAGCAAATGCATTAAAATCCTCAAATGGGAATTTTTTTTTTTTTTTCCTTTATGAATAACAAACTCCATGCTGTTAATTTACAGTCATAAGATGTCATTAATAAAACATCAGTTGCAGATACATACCCTTTGATTCTGCAAGTAGTCACTATTATGACAATAACATTCTCATACCAGAAAAGATCTCCAATTTACAAAACTACGATTGTATCATTCCAAGCAATTGTTTCCATGCCAGTAGTGATTTCAAAGTAAATCTTATCTAGGCTATATCAACACTTGCATGTCTTTTACAGTATTTATTTGTAAAGCTGGTCACTGTTTTTAAACCTCTATTGTGGTGTAAAATGATGGCTGATGGTATGGTAACAGGTTAAGGTTTTTGACATTCCTCAAAGGGAGGTTAGGAGCAGGGTCTGGTTTAATTATCTGTCTGCATTAGTGCCACTGCTGCCCATCCAAGATGGAAAGATATGTTTTACCCATTGAGTGGATTTGTTTCTCATTTCGTGTTTAGAGTATTCAAGGGGCAACCAATGGCAAGGAACTCAGCTACAACATGAGGCTGTGCATAAAAGTCATTCAGTGTGAGAGGAATGTCCTTGAAAAGGCCATTGACCACATCACCATTCAAAAGCTCAGGGTTGAAGATTTACCAGAGGACGCTCTATACTACTCCCCCGAAGGGACCAAAAAGTCAGTCCCAGAGCCTCCCCTCGCCAGCGAGGAGGACAGCGATCTCACCGCGACGACCGAACGCTGCACCAGCGGCGAAGATGATCTCGCTGACAATCTAGAACCTCAGGGGGAGGACCCCGAAGGCTGCGACAACGTCTGCTGCGGCAGCATAAAGAGCGACACGGAGAGCACGTTGACCAACGCCAGCGAACTGTCCCAGGTCACGGTGGAAGACACGGCAAACCACCCACTGGACCAGAACCACAACACAGAAGACAAGAGCAAAGACACTACGGCATCAGAGGACCAGACGTCCAGCGAGAAAAAGGACACCTTACACTCTAAAATACCATCTAGTCTGTGCAATGGAGTTGATGTGACCAAGAAGATAGAAGAATAGGAGAGAAGTAAATGACTCTAGTTTTATCATTTTTTTTTGTGTACCAAGTTCTTTTCAAATTTCTGAGCAGTATGCTTTCATTCCATTTATATTTTTCTTTTTTTTCCTTTTTTTTCAGTTATTCTTTATATGAGATATGAGGTTTCTAGCTCCTCTCAATTTATTCCTAATTTCTTAGAATTCCAAAACTTTATTTCCAGTCAGATCATCACGAATATTTCCACATTCTGTTTTCCATTTGTTTGAGGGAGATTCTTTTTCCGTTTGCCTCAGTCAAAACCTGCTGCATTCCTGACACATATGTACACTTTTTTTATAACATGGTCATGTAGATTTGCAAAGCATATTTTATCAACTGCCTTGGTTTTTTTTTCAGTTATATATGTTATTTTTATCAGATGTGACCTCAAAAAAAAAAAGCATAATTTTAAACCAGATTTGGTACATCAGGAGTTAAAAACCTGAAATGAACAACATTGATTGGAAATGTTTTCATCATTTTAGCCCTGCCTTTATTTTGGCAGGTTAATTGCGATGATTTTCTCTTCATGGGTATTCTTCTTTTTTGTTATGATGTGATGTCACGATACACTTCATCTCAGATGGAGCATTTGAGGTGTGTGAGAATTGAAAGTATGTAAAGCTAAGAATATGTCAAAGTTAACAAATGAGATTCCAACATCATAATAGAATAGATAATGCCAACAGTTAAGAGGAACAAATACCAAATATTTCTTATCACACAGATCATATGATAAATATGTTTTTTTTTTTTTAAGTACCTGAGGAAAGACAGCTTCCATATGTTCTCAGAATCCAGCAGGATAATCCCAGGTGCAAAAAGTATGGACACTTTGCCTCACAGCTTTACATTCTACTCCTAGTAGATGGGGAAGCGCGGGTGTTTCACAAAATGAGGGTGGAGTTTTTCTCAAATTGATTGATCTATCAGACACAGTGTTTCTTCTCGTGATGCAATGTGGAAAGGGTAGAGAGACGTCAACTGACACATTCCCGAATCCAGTATTCAGATACGATACAACGTACTACATCTCCATAGTGTTTCAATTTGATTTTATGTTTTAATATTTCCATTGATGATAGTGAATCTAGAAAAGAACCAAATCACCCCATCCATTGGTGTGTATTGAAGTGTTTTCACCAGGTACCCAGTCCACGTCCGGACTTTGGTCTGAAATGTGCTACCTGGATCCAAAATTTCACCAACGTAGACTACATGTGTGACAAGTCAGCATATATCCAAGAACACCTTATGGCCAGCACATAAGAGAAACGGTGTTAAATTTCACTTGCAAAGGCAAAATGTTACGTTTTGATTTCACAACCCCAACCCATAGCCAAGGGGAAATTACCAATGTACCCAACCGACTACGGCCGTAAGTGCCTCGGTCATACTTTTGAATCTGGTGCAAACACCAGTTGGTTATCGTGCACTCCACAATCACATTGGTCCAATCTTTTGTAAGATGAGGACCGTCGCTCTCCCATCGGTAGTAGTGGAAGAGTTGGGGCACTCATTGCATGCCCACTTGGAATTCATCCCTCAGAATTTGTCAAGACGGTCTTGAACACTGAGTAAAGATACAGGTTGTTTTTGTCTTGGTTCAAAAGGTCAGAAAATAATCAGAATAATTCTGGTAGGATGATGAGCTGCCTATCTGCAACAAATAGGTTTTTTTTTTTTTTTTTTTTTTTTTTTTTTTTGAACAGAATATCGAATATGTAAAGTGGAATGAAATGGAATTTGTAGGACACCATTTACATTTGATTTGTTTTTTTCCCTATGCAAGGATTTTAAGATGATCCCAGGGGAACTCATGCTGATTTATTAAGTCATTGCATTCACCTACAAGGGAAAGGCCCTTGCCTCAATCTACCATATATATAGACATACACACATAATCACAGGCTTACTCAAAGGGCAGCTTGCACCCCTTGAGTATGTTGTTTGCAGTGGCACATACAATAAATTACTGGAAGAATACTGAAGAAAAATTGTGATCTCATTTTGACAGATCCCTCCAAACCGAGAAAATTAACCTAAACAGATTCACATTTTGTGGAAAGAATTTGTCTTAGAAAATAACTAACTTCAGGTAATATTAAATGTGAACCACTTAAAATAATTTCAAGTGGTATAAGGGTAGGGAGACACACCCTCATATCCCTCTCCAGGATTCTAATCAGGGTCACATTACATCAAAATAATTTCGTCATGTGACACTTCATCAGCTTTTATAGAGTAAGCCTGCACTGTCAGACAATCTCAATGTATAAACATCCTTATCAGGAAGCATTTTAGTGCACTGGTAATTTTAATTGTTTGATTTATCTATCAAAGTGGTTTCTTATATCGCTGTTAGGGTGGTCTACAATTGCACCATCTCCTTAAACGTACTTCATTTCTCTAAGCTGTTTGTAAAGCCGCAGAGATGGAGAAAGACGACCGACGCAGCGATGGTCTGCATCCCAGGTTTCATTCAAGACTCAGTTCACATTTCGTCAATAGTGATTCATTCCTTGTCGACATTCGGAGTACAGGCCTCACTCTGTCTCTCAAATGGTTCGCTTTGCATGAAATCACGTCGTAGTTTGCTGATTTTGTGAATGAAAACGAACATTTCAGGTGAAAAGGAAAAGAGGAAAAAGTAGTTCGTTGATCTTATGAATAAAACTGAACATTTCATGGCAAAAAGAAGTTGAAAATCGTTGAAAAACGTGATGATAGAATTCTCCATCTTCACTTGACTTAAATTTATAGGCATTATCTTTGCAGACATGTGCCACGGAACTTGAATATCATAACCCCACGCTTGATCTACATTTGTACAAACTCCTCATGTAGCAAGTGATCATAAAACTGTTGTAAAGGCATCGCTGCATTAGTATGTACATTTTTGTGGCTGATATGAAGTTCAAGAATTAATTTCGATAACATCAATTCTTGCGTACAGTGCATAGTGTCTCTGAGACTTGATTTTGTGCAAGCGTATTCGTATTTTTTTTCTTATTATTAGTCTGGGGTAGCTGTCGATCAAATTGCTAGTTGCATTTTAAATCCCAGTCACATTTCTCGCGCTACCTACCAGCGTGCTGGGACTGATCAAATTACTGCAGCAATGATAATGGTACATTATGTAAAGTAACTAATAGTTACGCCACATCCTCTTGTCTAATTGGCTTTCAGATAGTGAGGTGTTATGTAAAACAAATGTTGTTTTCAAATATAGTTTTGAAAGATTGAATATTTTGTTCAAGTCAACTTAGCCTCACTGAATATAATGTCCAATCTTGCAACATCATGAAACTATTTATACTATTGCAGTTATAACCATTCATTATTTGTATAATATTCAGGCTCTTTACTGGGTTACTATTGCTACATGAGTCAGAATTGCTGGAAGGGATAAACCGTTTTGGTTCGATTCTTTAGCCAGCATCTCACGAAGACAAATTTGCACATTTACTGTAGGGACTATCACGTTTCTGAATGCAAACTAGCCATAAAAACAATGTATAAATAAAATGATATTACCACCTCACAAATACAAATTTGCACATTCATTTTTGTAGCTGCTGCGTTTTTGATAACGCAAAGTAGCAAAAATAATCATGGGAAGCAAGTGTATGTCTTACGTGATAACAGGACCGCCACATTACACCAGACAGTTACAAAATATTAGCCCTAACGTAATACTAGCTCATCCCAAATATCATGAAACACCTTCTATTCAAAACCAGAGGACATTTGGCAAAGGCAAATTCTACAAAACGTACAAATTTGCAGACTTCAGTGGCACACTATACACAAGTGAAGTTTTTGTTTTTGAGGTACTAACTTTTGTCACCTATTAATTACCTCATATGATTTCAGCGTGCATGTTAAGTTTATTTTATATTTTGCATTTGAATCAAATGCTTGAATTTACTACTTACAATTTGTCACAACAGCAGATGTATTGTCAAGGAAAAATTTTGGCAGAACCTATGAATACCTAGCAGGAAATTCTTCACAAGGAAAGTAGGACAACGTTGGGATGT
>VJOZ01054440.1:0-11568 GCA_009801055.1 Stichopus horrens
CCAAAACGTGGTGAACTTAATATTCATGGCCATTGGTTCATTGGCACCATCACGGAGTCACCAGGAGAGTGTCAAGTTACATATTTGTTAGCAGTCGATCTGCACCCATGGTGGGGTGGAAGCGCTGTTTCTCTTTTAATTAAAAGACCCCGCTTCAACCAATCGTCTTAGAGCTTTGTAATTGATTATTGAGGATACTTTTTCGCGGAACTGACAGGAATTTGTCTACAGAGACGGCGACCAGCGAGCGTAGCAGGCCGAAAACTTTTGGTTCTCATCAGAAAAAACTTCCCATGGAGAGTTGAGGACTGCATTTTATATCGTTCCCCGACTGGGGGAGCATCACCCTCACCAGTTCTGACCCATCAAAAATACATCCTAGACCGCTAAGATCTTCCGAGCTCAGCATGGACGGTATACGCTTCAGGATGTGGTGCTTTCAGTATTTTATTCAACGGAAATCTCCTTTCATTATCATTGGGAGATTTCCACAGTAAAAGTCTGATAAAATTTGTGAATTTCTTGACGGACACTGTGATTGCTTGAATTTTGAAGACCGTCTATCAGTAACATCATCATTTCCTGGATGCTGAAGTAAACTCAAGCTTGCATATTCTTTATCTTCTCTTCCAAATTGTTCTTATTCTTATGTCTGTCTTTAAGTCTTTTTCTTCATTTTTCTCTTTTTTGGGGGAGGGGGTAAAAAGCTGAAAAGTGCTCTATTTGAGTCGGTCTGGCTGTATATGATAGCTCCTTCAATGTGTTCATATAAAGCCTAGTTAACAAGCAGTCGGTGTGGAAGATCAGCTGGTTTACCGTCATGACAGATAAATATGGAGACTCCAAAACTGCTTGGTTACACATGCATAATGTACAACCAAATGAACATAACTATCGTGGGACTGTCTTACAAATTTGAGGAAGATTATCAAGTAATCAATCACACCTTGTCATCGCTGAGTACAATGTACCCATGTGACAATCATGTTCAATTTTGCTCTTAAAAGACATCAAGAATGAGGAACTCTAATATAAGGTACAAAAAACTTACTTGTCACTCCACGGGCCATTCCATTCAATTTCGTTAACCCAAGGGTTCCTCACGCGGACTAACTCTATCTCCATCTCACCCCTGCTGGTCCTCACTGTCACCTGAAAGTTGATCATTTACGCAATTTGTACTCTCTGAAACATTTGGAGTGAAAACCACTATTTTAGAGTAAACATATCGATCCCTAATTTCACTCTATGGAATTTGAAGAGTAATCTAAGCAAGAAAGTTGGTAGACGCAGTGGGGTGCTTCTTAAGTCGGACAAGCTTTCAGTCTAAAAAAAATAATTCACGTCTCCAGTCTCCGAAAATGAAAGACACGTCTTTTGTTTTCACAAATTAAACAGATGGATCTCTAGTAGATCCTGACCTGCAGCGCCCTCAGTCAGGCTTACAAGTATTACGTGGGAATTACACAATTACATGTGCTAACACAGAAAGAGAAAAGTCTAGCTGGAGGAGGATGTGAGGGGGATAGTATATTTTTGTGATGTAGCTTTACCTTCTTCGCACCAGTAAGGGTGTAGTTCTGTCCCTTGACGAGACCATTGTCCAGTGTGATCCCCGTCTCATTCGGTTTGGCTGTTATACTACATCCCATGAGACTTTGTCGTTTCACGCTGTCTAAGATGATTTGAAATAAGTCATCGGGAGCCTTAGAACCCAGATGGAAACTTTCTACCACACCGGAGGTAAAGTCTACCATTGCCTCTGCAGCCGATCCATTTTTCAGGGCCTCGTATGATCCGTGAACTCTACCAACAGTGCGTAATTCAATTTTAAACAACTTGTCATCAACATCACAAAGTAGAGAAGAAAACAAAAGTAGGAAACGACGCGCTATAGAGTATAGTGATAAATAAGCTCATTTACACGTTACACTGTGACACTATTTCTGATGAAATTTCACACTGCAAATAAGTTCAATTATTCAATACTTTTTTTTTTTCGTCTTGAAATCATTTCACAAGATGCTGATCGTATTTGACTGAAGGACCATCTGTAAGACCGTTGGCCTCCACCATTCTTCCTGTGTGGCCTGTTCAGTTTGATGGACTGCAATATTGCAAACAGGGTTACTTTAATTTTCCGTCAACTCGTAAACATGTATTGTTTACAAATATTTGTGGTAAGTGATGTTGACATTTTTAAAGAAGAATATACATGCTTCCAAAATATAATCCTCCGGGTACATAAATTTGTCAAATGTCCTTGAAATAAATGTGACATAAACAAAAGAGTCCATCTCTGGACGTCACAATTTTGCATACTTAGCCAATGTTTATTCACGATGCAGCTGTGTGACACTAATTTGCCTGTAAATTAATCAATGTTTGACGCATTTTTGTAGGAATATATGACTTTTAATACTTCCATTGCTGAATGCACCCAATACTAGAAATGTTATTTTCATGTCGCACGACATTTAACTTTGCCTTACCACACGCGTTCGTGAAGTCACTTCAACAAAGCATACTCACTTGGCGTAAGCCTTCTCCACCAACGCGGCCCAAAACTCGTTCTTTTCCTTCGAGTGCGCAAAGGCTAGTTCGCCACCCAACGTCGGCAGACGGTCATCAATAACGACTTCTTCCCATTGTCCATTCAGCCAAAAATTAACTCTAAATACTCCTGCATAGTCGTTGGAGAATCCATAGTCAGCTGGGATCACCTTATGAAGCAGTGACGGGTACTGACTTAGTGAGGAAAGGGCAGCGACAAACCAACTATTATCTGCAAGCAAAGTTTACAAATACAGAACCGAAGTACGTCAGTGGGCACTGCATATTGAGAATGGATGTAGTGGTCCTGCAATGGGAGGGGTCATGGTGGCACGTATACCCGATCTTAAAATAAATCACTCGAAAACCGCCTTTAAGCGACAATTACTTGAGCAAATATGAGGAGGTGTAAAATGAGCAGATACCAGAGCACCAACGGTGCAACTAAGCTCAAACTTTAACATTTGTGATACATTTGAAGGACACTCACATATAACCATGCTTGTAATTGGTATCACTAGCAAAGTTTCACATCCAGTTATCATGGAGATCTTTCTTTTTTGTTATTTTTTTTTCTCCATGCTTTGCATAACAATAAACACGATATAAACAACTCAAAGTGTCCCTTCAATGTGTCTGAAGGTACACTCCTATGTAACCTCATGCAACATCTAAGCCCTGTTAAGCTTTCAAGGACATTTTAAAGGAGTCTTTTGAGATGTCTTTGTGAGATTCATTTGATTTTCGGAACCTTTTCAGTTTGTTTAACATACTTATGACATATGACGTTGCAGTTCAAACCCTTTCGCAGGTGGGGGTTACGTCATCAAAGGAACATTGTCACCAACTATCAACATCATGTGAGGTTGTCCTAAAAAGGAGATACATTTGACATCTTTCACATATTTACCTGCAATATTAAGAGTTTTAAGCGGGTGTTCGCTGTCAAAAGTGTCTTGTTTGTGATTTCGCGCCAACTGATGATGGCGCGAAATTTACGGATCTGCCATTGGGCGCCCACAATGTTTGATGCTCTAAACGACCCTGAGATTGAGGGGTTGGTGACACTCGTGAACGAAAATGTCGTAATAAGTTGATAAGATAAAAATTCAATCGATGAGAGACTCACCTAGCCGTCCTTGTTGAATGTCTAGCCTGCTAGCCCCGTCGACAAATAAATGAGGTTCTTGCACTATTTCCTGAAATTGAGATTAATTTTTAACAGTGATTCTTCTTATATTGAAGGATAATAAAATTAAAAAAATAATATTAATTGTTCCTACTTTATACAAACATCAACCCCATCTACCTTTCGACGTCGTTTGCTCCAAATTTGACACAGCCTTTCATAACGTTATTGCCACCATGTACAGCATCATCTTAGGACAAGACAGAATTTATCGTTGGTTAGGCTACTTACACCAGGTCTCTTCCAGACGATAGGTCTCGGTAGTTTTCTACTGTAGAAAACGTTTTCATCTATCGTTTCAAAGTAAGGATCTTCATACAATCTGCCATTTGATCTGCAGCACGCGTGGTGGATGGCTTTGAAGTCACTGGGCATGATGTTGTCCTACATATACCAAAAACAAGGAGCATTTCTTTGATTTCTGAGCAAAAAGGAATTTGAGAATTACTTGAGAGTTACGGTTAACTACCGATAAACAGAGACGCTAATTGTCACCTGTAAGAGTGTAAACATGTTTTGCAGGTAATCGAGTATCAACGCAAATGAGATGGTAAGTTAGATACCGTTTGCTATATTGGAAGAGGCAATCATTGACTGAATTTAAGACGCAATGATTCAATGAAGTGTATCAGTTTTAGCTTCTGCACGGAGAATGCACCAGAGAAAGGGATTGTAAGCCTGTGAACGGTAAGCAGTCTAAACAGTCTTTGGTGTCTAGTCAAACACAGATGAGGAAGGTTCCCATGGATGAGGGACTTTTTGACCTCTGCTCACAGCAACGTATGAATCACAAAAACTTTTAAGGTTCACCTACACGTGATGGATATTGTTTACTGAGACTTTCTTTCACCGAATGTGTAAGATTTGTATATTACGACGAAAGTCCTATGTAGATTAATCTTTTCTGCAAATATCATCCATTTTCCGATGACATAAGGCATTGTAAAGATTGTATTATTTTGTTTCTGTTTTCATCTTTGTCAAATCTTTCTGGTTAAGGGCATGATCTTTTGGAAACTACAAAATAAGGAAAAATTTAAAAAAAAGTTTCAGTTTTAAATTAGCTCATTGCGCATCGTTACACCTATAGGCTAACAGCATCCGTTATGACATGATATAGTTCCAACAAAACGTTAACATAGGCCTAAATCCTTGCTTCCTTACCTTCACCTATTGTGATAAGAAATCTAGGAGGTTTCTTATTTAATTAAGCATGTACTTTTGTACTCTACACTTGACTATATAACACTATATTCCTGTGTTAAGTTGAGAATCATTCTGGTTGTTTTTTTTCGTAACGACTTGAAGGCCAGTGGACATAATCTCAAAAATTATAGTTCTGATATGCATAACCACTTTTTATTTATTTTTCTTACTTAAGCTGACCTTTAAGAGTCAGCTGGTGCATTCGGTATTACATATCGTATGCAATATCCAACCTATCACAGATAACTTCGGGCAGTATAACATCTTGATGCACAATGCGCGAGATTAGTTCACCTTGCTAAGCTGGAAAAGTGACAACAATGAGCCAAAACGATCTTCTTTCCGTCATGTTTTTATTCATCATCTCTATTTTCGTTTTACTTGGATGCTGAAAAGCACCAATTGGTACAGAAACCACAAATGATGTTAAAATTAGGACAAACAGAGGAGATTTAGATTTTTGTGGAAAATCGAAAGTGCCGAAAAACCGTACTATACAGACTTCCAAGCCTTCTAGTTTAAATATGAACGGTCGACGCAAGGAATTTTAATGCCATCCAATCCAGACCGAAAGCTATTACATGATAGGTATAGAAAATGCCTGCAACGATGTACCATAGACGCATGGGGCAATGAGTTAAAATCGTAAACCGGCATTGCATTGATGTGAATATGCTTTCTATCTTTTGCGTTAAGTGTTTGTACGTAGGTTACGCAATTGGGCTTAACTGCTGACTACCTGAATGGGTCCCATGCGGGCTAGCCCTGGCCGCTTAGGCCTGCTTGTAAACCATATGAGACCCTATTGGGCCCCAGCTGAACCTTCTGGCTGGGTACCTTCATGGTGACCGAACGCAGACGTTGGACTTATCACTTCACAACCATTTCAAAATTGCACTATTATAGCTTGTTCCTTCTACCTGCTTTTACGAGTTGACCTGACTGTTATCCTCTACGGTGGCCGAGTAAGAATAAGGAAAAGATTGTCAGTACACCGTCTCGAAATTTAGACCTCCTATCTCGGGAGTTTATTATCTCGTCGATTTGATACTGTGAAAGAAAAGAACATTCAACGCTCAACCTCGGAGCTATTGCAATTAAAGATTAAAGACGAATGCTCCCATGATGTTTGTATGAAGACGATTCAATCAAAGAGTAATGCAGAGACTTCTCACATATTGAAGGTACTGAATATAGAAGAAATGATTATTCACTGACCGTGAAAGGTGAACGTTCCTTGAGGTTTCTCAATGTCTTTTTTAACTCGAACACAATGTAGGAGGACTCCTCAAATTTAAACTATAAGTATAGGGGTATAAAATACATGTCTAGATGAGATAATGCCAATGATAAAACCAAAATTAAAATCATGCTCTCAATGCCAATAATTTGGCAAGTGCACAGCTGTATATATAACCTAAGGGTCCACCATTTACAGCTCAACACTTTGCCTCCATCTTTACGCCAAGCCAGATTGGACTTCATATTACACTGAAAGGTTAATCAAGGTTAATCGTGCATTATTTGCAGGATTAATGCACGAGAGAGAATCAGCAGAGAATCAAGTTTTTGAAGCAAGAATAAAAAATAACAGATAATCTGTGTATATTCATATACCATGAAAAAGACAACGAAGTACAAAAACTTACCTTTAACAATTTTGTCTGAAGAATATTTAAAATCAAAGTTCACTGTATGTACTCGCCACCATTCAGGCCTCTGACATGAACTCAAGTGAAAGGCGTTGCAGGTGAGGCTTTATACTGGTAGATTGCCGTTATATATTTTTTTTTTCAAAATCACTGGAGTGCGAATTAATCGGTAATCACTGTCCTGGATTGTCCCACCTCATCGACAAGTAAAGAGCAGCGAAGGTAATAAAAAGCAACCGCGATTGAGGTCAAAAGTAAAACGAGTGGTAAACATTAAAACCAAATAGTGCTATAAACGCGTAAATGATATTAAAACAATGTATTTTCAATAATCAATCGTTGTACAATAGAATTCCTGGCATGGGATACAAAAGCAACACAATGTATAAATTTAATTAAAGGTTGAAATGAGAATTTTGTGGTACAACACGCACAGAGCTGTTGTACGTAGAGTCGAAGTCGCTATAGAATCCATTTGAAGAAGTCAGATAACGGTTTCATTTGCAGTGAAACGACTCTATTTTCATATTAATTGACTCCACTGAAGGGTAATCACCAACGAACTCCATGGAGAGTCACGTACAAAGTAAAATTCATAGAAATACACAAAAGATAAAAACATTACAAACTGTAAAAAAAAATGTAGTACAACACTTTTCCTGTAAGTGTAGTAACTATCGTTCAAAAATTAATTGTATATTAAGCAATAACTTACATATACCATATAGCTGTCATATATACGATAAAACAGTTAAGTGTTTCTGAACATATATTGGATCAACTTCCGTTTAAAGAAAGCTCCAGATGAAACAAATTACAAGTATAAATGAATAGGTCTTGGTCATTCTATTGAATCTTCTGTTTAATTAAATAGGCTTGCCTTTAAAATATTGAAAGTTGAAGTTCGTTCATTTCATTGTCAAAGTGAACTTGAAGCCAACGCTGTTGTCATCGTTAAATATTTGTACCCAATTCCCCTGACTCGATCAGTTCTTACCGTTAATGGAAGATGACCGTTGACAGTTTTAACGACAATGGTTTAAATTTACGACATTGTCACATAAAACAAATTCCATTCCCAATCGACAGACTTGTCGAAGCTATACCACAGTAATGGGGAAAAGGGAAAGTTAAATCATGCTTACAAGAGATTTGATACGTTAGGACACAACCCTCTCTTTTCTCCAAAAAATCGCATATTCTTTTTAGTGAGCCATCAATTGGAGAAGTTTACATCTGCCGGTCCTTATCTCAAGATTAGCTTACATATTTGCGCTTCGCAATAGTAGCCTAATACTTCAGATATTGATAAGACCAAGAACCATTGTTTAAAACTGCTTTTTCACGTCTGGTTTCAGTACTTTCTATTGCCAGAGCACTCACTTTATGTTCGGTTCATTTATGTTTTTGCATTTGTTGGTAGTACTATAGAAATAATTTTAATTAAAAATAATTAATAATAAAAATAATTTGAAACGATTTTATACGGATCGAACGCTCTATAAAATAAATTTATTACGATCCAGATCAGAAGTTAGTCTATTATCAACTGATTATGATTGTTAGCCCAATAGGCCCAATTAAATGATCTAATGATTTGTATGATCACATATTGTGTTATCGTAAATAACTTTGTAACCAACAATACCTCGAAAGCCATAATGTTAAAGGTATTGAATACACAGACAATGATCAATTGAAAGACAAATACTTCCAATGTAGACAATTCTTATCAAGGGCAGTTGCTATGTCACTAGAAAATAACTTAAAAAACCACACCGACTGTTACTGTAAAGAATATTGTTGATAAAATCAAGAAAAGGGAATGGATAAAATCGAGGAAATATGGGAGTCACCTGCACATGTGAAATACTCACCTTTTCATCATCAAAATATCCTAGGGACCAAAAGAATTCATGGGGAGGAGTCCCATGTCCCCCTCCTCTAACCCCATGAATATGGGCCCAATTGTTCTTTGGAATTTTAGGTAAATTCCACTCAGTACATTATTTGCTCCTGTTCTTCTTTATTATAGGGCCAACTCACAATGACGCAAAAGTTTGGTCTAGATTATCCTTTTTGCAAATTAATTTCCTAGACAAAATATTTGATGACACTATGTACTGTTTGGTGCAATTTGTGTTGTATTGGTAGTTAAAACTTTGTCATTATCTCCAGTAGTAACCACGCAGTTGGCAAATTTACTCAGTGATCCCAGCTGGCATTCTATAGTGTTTACCATGACTGAAGGGCACTTGTTTCATTTGCATACTCCCTGTAATTGGAGCTGTCCCCATATCGCCAAGGACGCCTGTGGCATACTGTACTGACTTCAACAAGCATTAACCGGTGTACTGACTACTGTAGGCTCTATTTGCTACCTTACTATATCACGACGCTAGTTAGGCCTTACGTTCATTAATTTAACGTTAGGAAGTTATACAGATCAGTGAGTTGTTCAACTTGTTGTTTGTGCGAAACAGAAACCGCACTAACTAGCGATACGCCAGAATACAACTCAGAACACAAGATTGTTGGTGACACTTTAAGAGACTTTATCTGCCCCCGTATCGCCAGATCACGGTAAAACTAAAAGGGGAAATATAGCATTGCATTTACAAAGAAGTTAGACTTAGAGAAGAAAGGTTCAAACCGTTACCATTAGGCCTAACGTTAAACATGTAACCAGGCTTAGTATTGCTAGTTACACTGTCTTACTCTTAGGCTAACTTGCCAGTCTAAATTTGCATCAGTCCTCTCTGCTAGACTACTTGTTTATCTTGCCTAACATCAGTGTAAACATCTGTTCACGTACTGCCGTAGGCCTAGACTAGTAGTAGTAGTACTGTACAGCTTGGGTCCAGGTCCTGTTATTTTATGTTAATGGCATCCCCTCCCTGGGGCCTTTGCCTAGTAATATGATATGAATAACTTGCAAATAATCATACAATTGTATACAAATGCAGCAAATAACCCACACACTTAAGCAGCACCTTACCCACCAGTACGAAGGTGCTAATGTGCTACACATGTTGTGGGCCTGCATTCTGTTTGCTTGGTTTTACAAAGTAGGACACACTTAAGATTGTAAGTTACACAGCTAGCTCATGAACAAATCAGATACAAACTACTGTACTTGACCTGCCAGAATGAAGCAGTGGAATTTTTACAGGACCAGTCATTTCCCCCACTCCCCACACCAAAGTCCCCATAACAAAGTCCCCACAACAATGTCCCTATAGATGCTCTTTTTAAGTTTTTCATTTCATACTCATTTATTTCTATATCATTCACTATTACAAAAAAGATGACAAGATGAACATAATTAGAACTACAGTATGTGCATTTGATTTTTTATTGTAAAACAATTTTATGATTTGGAGAAGGAGAGAAAAGGACTTAGTTGAATGCTAAATCTTCTAACTCTCCACAAAACCTAGTTCTGTATCAAATTACAAAGTGCAGCCAATTAATGTTGTTGTAAATATAGAGGTTCAGTGTACCAATGTTTTGGTACCTGTGTAGCACAAAAGAAAAAAAATGAACTTATGTGACATTAATTTTGCATGTCTCAATGAACATTCAGTGCTTCCTGCTTATGTGCTTTTTTTTAATCTTAATTATTATTACATTGCTTCAGTTTGTCGTTCAGTGAAATCCACAGCCTACTACTCCGTAGATTACTGTACAGTAGTAGCCTACTGTATGTACGAGCAAGAACATGGTAAACATTTTTATATTGTCTTGTAAAGTGATGAACATTTACTTAAAATATGACTATATTTTACCAATTTTGTTGGAAAACCATTTTTTGACTCCAAACATTATTATGGCAGTCTATGCAGTTATAGAATGGCTGAAGGGTGCCAATTGTTAAGGTTCCTACTCCTAACCTAAAAAAAGCACAATTTTCTAAAACATCTGATGTTCTTAATTAACACTTTTTGTAGTATGGTATCAAGTTAGTGTTTGCATCAGATGCAAACTTCAAATCAGCCCAAAAATGCAATTTCCCGTAATCTTCATTTCATGTACAGGCGTGACAACAAAGTGTTCAAATTGGGGAGAAAGTACTGTAGGAGAAAGTAAACATTGTAAGTTATTTTTGTCACGTATAATGTTGCTGTGTGTTAGTGATCTGAATAGCAATTTCAGAACCATGTCCTGACATTGGTGGTCTACTGTAGTACCAGAGTACCCGGTGCAAACACTAGGCACGCAATAATATTGGTATGTTTTTCATGTAAACATGGGGTTATTCATTTGATACTTGTTTTAGTTTTTGCCTTTCCCCTCCCCAAATTAGTGCTTCCTTTAAAAGTCAGTGCACATGTGTTTTACAATTTTGAATTCATTTCAGGTGAAACCTATGTTCTAAGTTTTTCATTTCATACTCATCTTTGTTTCATGCAATGTGACAAAAAATGACAAAACAACATTCATTATAATGTCTGCTCTCACCATTTGACCATCATGAAATACTTGGACAAATTTCTCTTGTCGATATTGCTATTGTTTGACTAAAGTAGTTTGACAAAATATGATTAAGATAGACATGACGTATGGTGTTTTGGTGAACTTATCAACCTGCAAACTCCATTACTGTATGTTTCAGCCATTATTGAATGAGAATGCTTTTCTGTCAACTTAATATATGTTTCATCAATTGTTTGAACATTCAGTCCGTCACTGTGTAAGTTCTCATAATCTTTGCAAGATGTAGCCTGTATGTGTGTTTGTCTCATTAGGAGAAGGCTGCACAGAAAATTATAGATCTTTCTATCGTTACTATTCTCTTTTAATATCTGACAGATGAATCCCATAATGATAGATTACTTTCTTTAGACATTACAAGCACTCCTTAAACTTAGCATCAGTACACAACAGATCTTTGAGAAAAAGATGATAGTGATCATGGTGATTGGTGTTTAACCACTGTCAAATGCCCTCTGGAAACCAGCTAAGCCA
>VJOZ01054477.1:0-12340 GCA_009801055.1 Stichopus horrens
TAAAATGGCAATCTCTTGTAATTACGGAACAGTTTTAGTCGATCTGTCACTGAAGCAAAAAGCTTTGCCAGGCCACCATTTAACTAGACTAACTTGGAAGGAATTGTTCTCACTAACAAATTTAGGAGAAACAGCAATGCAAGCATGCTTGTATTGCTAAGGGACTGTTGTGGTATTGATGTGCTTACAGCAATATCAGTGAGCAGCCACATTAAGAAATAGCTCTGTTAAGGTCTCGATACTACTGCTGCACATTGATGTTTGCAAAGCACTGCACATGCATTTTTGGGTTGATGAAACTTTGCAACTCTCATAGCAAGTGGATACTCCCATCTACAGCTGGATATCTGTCATCTGCTTAAATGAAGTTTTTTTTTCATCTTTTGGTAAGTGTGTAGTTCCTCTCATAAACAAAGCTTGCACATACTTTTGGTGGGTTCTGCATTCCATATGGATGAAACGTAGTCACAGCGACCATCTCAAGTCACCCCAAAGGCAGCCACCACTGCAATCTACCTAGTAGTCAGCTTTTGATGGATTATCCAGCTTTTGTTTGTAAGTCTTTGATTGAAGCTCTTGTTTGGAAAGTAAGCGTAAAGGGCATTATGCAAAAGTAATAATAATAACAATTTCACCTGAATATGAAACTAGAAATAATTTACTTAACTGCAACTTAAATTTACTTTCAGATGTCTCTGTAGCACTGCTCTTATCAAATTTCGATATTGTCCATATCTGTATGGCCATACTTCGGTAGATGTTGGTGTATCAGTATACTGTCAAATTATGCTGACCAAGATGTGTGCATTGTTTAAGTTCACTGTGAGAATGTATAATGCAGCATTCTACAACTTAACAGTTTATTATCTACAGTTAGACTGTTTTGCCTTTGTGAAGTTCATCAGCAAATTCCATATGGAATTTGCTGTTATTTTGTAAAAACGTCCAGGTATTTGTTCTTTGATTGTTTATATTTCACCAAGAGATTGCTCCAACTTTCCAAATAACAAGATCATCCTAGTGGTTCAAATCAGACAGCTGCATTGTACATGGGAATATCTTTGGTAAGTTGTCAATTTCCTTCAGTGCAAGCAAGCAATCCGTTTATTGTGATTGCTCTCAGCATGACCTTATTTTCCTGCTTTAAAAGTGTTGAAAAAAATTTATTTACACAGAGTCATCTATCGGCTGACTGTAATCGTTGTGTCATTCTATCTTCCATTTACACTGACAAATAGGTGTCCATAAGTACCAAGTGTTGTGAGCTTGTGATGGACAGAAGGAAGTCAGTCTGCTGTTGACCAGGGATTTTGACCATCAGGATGCTTTGCTTTTAGCTGAGTTTCGGCACTTGGCAGTCACAGCATACACTTCTCTGCATTTACCATAGTAACATCCCATTCTGTGCTCAGGCACTGTCATTGAAGATTTACTTAAAATGTTCTTCTTTATTAAGAATTAAAGCAGGATGTGCTGTTATTTCTGCATTTTCAAAAGTACACCAAAGGACTGGCTATACTTCAGACAGTTGTTAAAAGCTTTGTAATCTACCGTGTAATTGTCTTTTTCCAATTGTAGCCTAGCTTTCAAAGCAAATGACATTGCTTCTATCATTTCATTGTGGTAATATTCACACGGAAGGGCCACACATTTACTACAGGGCAACAATTCCACTAACTTTATAGCCAAAGGAAAGCTAAACCACTTCTTACTGTATTGTAATTAACACTCAAAGCAATGAAATTTACCCTTAAAAGAAATGTGGTGTAGATGATATCGGACAGATTGGTATCAAATTGAAGAGAAGGATGGAAGATGAATGATATTTTCTCTCCTTCAAACAGCACATCCTACTTTAAAATAGAAAGTGCATTTTATATAGTGAGTGTCGTGTTGTTAACTTTCTGCAACCATCACTTTGTAGCCATCATTCATTGCACGTAGCAACGAGGCATTTAGTGCATGTACAGTGCTGCTTTGCTGCACAGTTGTTATCTGTACATGAGTACGTGCAAAGACTGTACAGTAAACAGTTAATGTGTGCTGGCAATCAGCAAGAAGAGAATGATGTCGCATGAACTCTAATGGGATGATCAATCACCTTTAAGTTGATTCCAGTATATTGACTAAGAAGAGCGATTTAATCTTATAAGTATTTTTCTGACTGTGCATGTGACATTAAGTTGTACATACCCATGTTGGACAAGGGCTACCGTATTGTGACCAGTTTGATCATTTTGAGTGAATAAAATAATTGAGCAGAGTTATCGGAAGTGAGGAGGCTGCAGGTTCAGTTCAGTACACTATTCTCTGTAGTCATAGATTATTCATCACCACAAAATTACCCCAAAATGGTTTTTAATCCTCAGAGGGTGTGTGGTTTGTCTCTTAGACTTATGCATCATTTATAGACCATGACACCATTTGCTGCCTTGAATGAGAAAATTAAGACCAGTGTTAATTTCTGGGTCCTGGCCTCTTGGAAATATTTGAAAAATTAGAATGACCTGACAGTACTTGCATTTCAATTTGAATAAAATATGATGCAATAATAATGGAACAATGGTCTCTTTTTCCAGTATTTCTTAGGAGCGTATTTAAGTTGAGATCATCCATTCTCTCCATGCATGATGAGGAATACTTCCTTGCAGTAGGGTCCATGTCACATCTTGCTATTGGGAAATCTGAGGATTTTTTTCTGGTTTTCTGCATGTTACATACTTTGATCACGATAATGACTTTCAAACAATAGCAAAAATAGAAGGTGGTTGGTACTATGTCGTCACTCTCTGCTTACCTGCCCCCTGCAACTACAGTTCTCTCCTGCACTCTTGTCTACCAAACGCAAGGGTGGTTTTGATACCTTTAGTAACTGAACCACGACTGACGCCACATCTTCATCTCAAACTTCATGCTTTAGCTACAGCAGCATCTCTCAGTGTATCTTTCAAGTGATGAGAACTGTAACAACTCTGTAAAATTAATATGTGCACCAGTTGTCAATTATTAAGGCATGTGCCGTTGCACCTGTAGTGTTGTAAAAGGTACAGTATGCAGGTTATACACGTATGGAGTTACAGACTGTCATCATGCACAGTGCTGATGGCATATTAAACCTTGAATGGATATACAAAGAAAGGAGGAAAAGCATTTTGTGCATTGAACTGAGTACTCTGTATTCATCAAAAGTCCAAAAATGTTCTGCACTTGCAGGAATTTGAGAGTCACAGTAGTAATTGTTTTCACATCATGTTCTTGGTATCTTTCCTGCAGAAATTGTGCATTTACTGTATGAAGATATTAAAGGCTACCCAGAGGTCGTTAGTGATGTGTTTTAGATGTATGGCAGCTTTGGGAAGTGGTAGGCCTTAAGATATGATAACGTTGAAACTGCTATGTTCATGTTGAAATAAAGTCACCTGTTATTGCAAAAGAAAATTCTAAAAAAAACAAAAATCATTTAACTTGCATAGGATGAACCATTGGTGCTTATTTAGACCTAGCAAATTCGTTTTCATTTACTGTAATTATCTCAAAATTGAAGTTTTGCGTGGGAGGTGCTATTAATGGGATGACAGACAATTGAATGTAGCAAATGATACAACTTGAGAAGAGATGATGTAATGACTGGTTTTGTGCTTTTTGAGACCCACATCGTCCAATGAGTGCTGCTGTAACTTTATCCATTGTCTAGCCATGCATGGACATTCATTGTTCAGAGAAAATGTTTAGTATGAATTTTTGGAGCAGATTAAGTTTGTGCTGTTTTAGAAAAAGTTACCCATTCATGGCTGCATTTCTTGATTGTCAGTCAGGGTTGTCAGTGCTTTGAATGCTATGCGCAGCATACATTGCTCTTGAGATCAGAGCCAAACGTATCATGCATGAAAACAATCTCGAGTATGTTCGTCAATTACATGACAGAATTTGAACCCAGACAACCATGATGTTGTCACTCTTGCAGTGATTCCCTTCGACCGGCCATAGCCTAAAGACACCGAGTCAAGATGCTCGGAGTGATAAAATTACACGACTGGATGCATCGGGCTGTACGTCGCAACGTCGAAAATTGACGTGGTTCGAAGCATGAAGGCTAGGAAGAACAGTTGGGTTGGGAATCACTGTGTGTTCTCAGTTTGTGTGCGCTTAAATTCGAACATTGGGATCATGGTCAATGAGTTACACTTGGTAGCCGACTGTAGCATTCTGTCTATCGTGACATTTTAGTTTTGATACATCCTGCCATCACACAGAAGAGTTTTGTGTGATTGTTAATAAGGCTCGGAGGCTTATTCAGGGTAACTGAAGGTGGAAGGTCTTACCGCACTTGATTAGCTCCCAAAAGGGTATTGAAATCATAGATATGATGAACCAACCATCTAATAAAGCAAAAGGTAACAAAAAAAACGTTTGAGTTCCTCATGGTGTGATGTGTGGTCATGTCGTACAGTATACTGTAGCATTTCTGTTTGGATTTGTTCCAGTGCAAGATCGCTACAGAAGTTGAAAATGCAATAAAAAAATACAATCAAAGTTAGTAGTAAGCAATGTAGGCCTACTACTTCAACAGCATAAGCAATTTAATTGCAGGATGTGTGTACTGTATTTCAGTGTGCTTCTGTGTAATTACTAAACTTATAGCTTGCCTGTCTGCCACGGCCCATAGCCACTTCACTCTCACCTACTACTGTAGCTGTGCACTGTACCCTGCAGTATTCAGAGAACTTAATAGAAGTACATAAATTAAGTAGTTAATTCCTTTTCAACCAGTTAACAATGAAAGCGCGTCCGCCAGGCAAATGTCCTCCCCGGACCACAAGAGAGGCTCCCAGTAAAGTGCATTTGTTTTTGTTGAGACAGGTTAGCGAGTAGTTGGTAAATAACCAAACTAGGTGAGGTTTGGTACTGTTCAACCAGTGAACAATTGTACTTGTCTCTCCTTAGAATGGTCTATGAGTTAAAGAACATGAGTGATACTAGGCTTAGTGCTGGTAGTGCAGTACAGTATGTACAGACAATCACTCTTATTCTACTTAGAGATCGTGTTTGTACAGTATCTGTAGCTAATGTTGTAATGTCCCTCTTTTCTGCAAAGTCATGCTAAATGGTCGCAGAAATGCTTCAGGTCATTAAAAAGAAGCCTGTCAAAATAGTTTCTTTTACAATATACCTGTAGGCATTCTTTAAATAAGCCTAATGGCTCAGGTTTTCAGGCTGCAGTTTTTTTGAGGACATCAGACATGTACAGTGCAGTATTTGACATGTATAGGTTGCTGTTTCTTCTAGATTGTTGATATCAGCGTTCACTGCAAAGATACACGCAATCATGACAGTTCATGTTGAATAAAATTTGAAGTCAGCCTGTTTGTCATCTTCAGACTGCCTTGGACAAGTTCCTTTCAGTGCAAGAGTACTGTGTCCCTTATGCAGAAGCACATGTATCTCTTTTAACATGTAGTACACAAAGATGCAGCACAGTCCACAGTATTGTACCTTCATTGATATTGCATGTACCAGGAGGCTGCTACTCTATATAGAGTCACAGCTCCCTACATGTACAGTACAGAAAGCCTAAATATACTGCAGTCACTCAAGCCTGTTCTCGTACTGTACTTGTAGGAATATTTCTCAAGTTTGATAAATAGGTTTACATTTATATAACATTTCAAACACAGACAGGAAATCTGTTGCAAACATGTATCCATACATATTGAAAATGCATGTTTATTCCAAGATCTTTTCAAGGCATTCTTTATTGCAAACTCAATGTGAATGCATAGTATGTCAATCAAAACCTTCCTTTCACCAGAAGTATCAGTCTAGCTCTCTGTTTCCTTAATTGCTAAACCGGTTATATTGAAGTGATAAGTCTATGTGCTGTCGATGCCAAAATTGACTTTTGACAACCGAAAAGAGGAAATCATTACATTTCCAAGTCAGCATTCTGCTGCGAATTTGCATTAACATCCGACAACTGTTTTACATTTTGAGGTACCGTACTGTATACTCTATGCTGTAAATTGACAGTCACCCAAATAGTACAAGAAATGTGAAACCCTGAAAGTGGAATGTCAGTCTTGCAGAAATGCTGTTGGTGCATATTTTGCAGATGATTTTGGTTGATATCTAGCATTTTCTGGCGTGTCTTGGTAGAGTTAATTGTGTGGGTAAAAAACCTCAAAGCTTTTTGAAATGGGACTGCAACTTTTACTGAGAGTGTTAGCAATTTCTTTTCACAGTTAAAAACCACATTTTGGAGTTACATGTATTGTATGAGACTGCTCAACTCGGCGACAAAACTTTTTTCTCCAAATCTCATCAACGCTGTCCGGTCGCCATGTGACGTCATGATCAGGAATTACCCAATGGGATTAAATAACTATGCATTTCAGGTTACAATAAATTCTTCCTACATTGAAACACACTGAATTTATCAAACTGAAATCCGGTCATGAATAAACCAGTACTTAACTGTTACAGTAGGATTCCTCATCACTTACTTCATCCACTTTGGATGTATTTAGCCTTGGTGAAACATAATTAATGTGGCTAATGTGGTTCAGTGTCAGATATACCTAATCTCATTGTGTGATTCTTAAAGAATGGGAGACATGTGGTGGTTCTGTTTAATTGCAACCTGAGTGCTCTTAATACCTTCTGGCATATACACTAAAAAAGCTGATGTATGTTTTTCTTTTGAGATTTTCTCCTTTGTTTTCATAGTTATTGTGCAATGCTGTTCACACAGGAAATGCTCAGGCAACTGGAAGCTGTTATGCATTTAGAGTGGTTTTGCCATAGTTGTACTTTAATTATTTCTGTTTGTCCTAAAAGTACAGGAAACATAGTCCGTGTTCATTGCTGAAGGTCAACTTATCAGTACTTGTGTACTGGTACCGTGAATAGATTGTCTTTGTGCATAGGATGGTCTGTGTGCACATTTACTGGAATAGCTAAGACCACAGTTCCAGGCAGCTTGCAACTGATTTCTTACTAATTATGTCACAATTGAAAGCTGCAGAATCCATATACCCACAGAGGAATATTTCCAAAAAGGCATGAAAATTTCGCTTTAAAATTTGCTAGTAAAGTTTGACAGGGTCCTAATGATGCTGTTTTGTTGCAACAATGAATAAACATGCTTCTTTTCATGACTTTTACATGTTAATATGGTCTGAACAATCAACACGTTAAAGATGCCTTTAAAACACTACACACTAAAGCGTTTGTTGTGTTGCATGGCCAACAACCAACATCTTATGACAGTTTGCAGATGGTACCAATGTGGCTGTTGCATGTGCTCTTGCAGTTTGTGCAGTCTCCATGATGTGGACTGAAGCAGTGAAGTCATTTTGTAATCAATAAAGTTTTGCAGCATTAAATGTATCACTGTCATTCTGTAGAAATGATTTGGTAATTAAGTTAACTGTCATCTGAGCACATGTAGAACTATTCTGATCATGTATTAAAGCACTGTTATGCAACCTTGAGAAAGAATGAGACATTTGTTACATAGTTTTATGTATGTAGATCTGTTTAAGATAATTCTGGTAAATAAGATCAATAACTGCACACAGAGTCCATCTGAAGTCTCAAGTACTTCCCGAGGGGAGAAGAAAACGAATTCAGTCACTGGGAAAATGCTTTTAACAATCATACCGGAGCTGGTGACACCGTTTGTTGCCATGGTTGCAACCGACAAGTCATTTCTCTGTCAACTGACATGTTCATGTGCTTCATGCACACATGTGTCAGATGAGTTATAGATGATGGCTGCACAAATCAACATTCACAGTAACTTTGCCCGTAGCTCCATTTACAGATCAGAACAGTATAGCATACGTTACATAATTTGGAGATCTTGGATTACTCAACCATCCTCATTTGCAGCTATACATGCTGCATCCCATGAAGGTCAGGCATATTTGTTTTTTCTTTGGGGTTTATCAGAAATACAGATCATACGCTGCGAGATCGCATTC
This sequence comes from Stichopus horrens, assembly GCA_009801055.1. Lineage (NCBI taxonomy): Eukaryota > Metazoa > Echinodermata > Holothuroidea > Aspidochirotida > Stichopodidae > Stichopus > Stichopus horrens. Next base: position 7,983 of record VJOZ01054477.1, read on the forward strand.
CATTTGTACAAGAAGGAAAAGAAAGCAAAGATTTCTACCACTATTCTTCAAGATCAGAGCAGGTTGTGTCTTGGAATTTCAGATATGGTTTGAAAACATGTGTCGGTATTTATCTAAGCAGCGAACTATTGAAATGCATGAAAGGTGGACATTTACTGTAAGTAACATGTTCCTTTGTATAATTTCTAATAAGAAATGTTGCTGCATGTATAACTAACTTGTATTTTTTTAGGATACTTGCCTTTGATGTCATAAGTCATATCAAAGACATGCGTATGTACCCACTTCACTATAAATGCATTCATTATTTGACCTTGCTCAAAGTTCATTCAGCATTGATTCTGACACTGCACCCTCTAAGCTTAGACTTGCCCTCATTTGTCTTTCACTCAGGCTTGATCAACATTTTCTGTTTTTTGCTCTTAAATTGGTCTATCTTTGAAGGATTGTGGTTATTTTTAATATTTATGCTGAATGCTCCCAATGCTCCAAAATGTCATTTTCATGTCACACTACCGTTAAACAAACAGTGGTGATTATTCTGTGTGGGACATGAAAGAAGAAAAATGAAAAAGAAAAAATACTGTAGCAGTTATTATAGATGTCTACTGGGAAACTTTCTGACTGAATTTGCCATTAGCNNTTTTTTTTTTTTTTGCGGTGAAGGAGATGTACCAGATTTCGAAAAAAGAAAGCTGAAAAAATTGCCGTATGTTAGCTGTATAACTACATCCTCGTTTAAGTGAAGGCATGTGATGCAGCTGTTTAGACCCCGTAAGAACTAAGAAGGATGTTGTGCATGATCTGCTAGCTCTGTGCTTGTTGAGATACTGTTGTGTGATGTCATGTTTGCTTCCTTGCTTATGTATATGCACTGTTAAGTACCCCTCCATGTTAAAAATTGTAGCACAGGTAGCTTAAATGATGCCATGTGACCCAGCTGTTTAGACCTATACAAAGAAATACATGTTGTGCTTGCATAATGAGAGCTACTCTACAATATACTTAATTATATATATTGCACTTGAATGTATCTGTACTGTGTATTGTGGTATCATGTTTGCCTCTTCACCCACCTCATAGAAATTATAAAGTAGTAAGGAGACTGATGTCATGTGATGTGACCCAGGTGAATTGAAATTGACACATCAAAAATGTTGACAGAGCAACAAATAAATAATAAAACACAAAGACGATGGCACCCTAACTTGTTCGAGATCATAAAATATTGCATTCTGAACTTTTGGCATCAAAATTTACCTGTAGTATGTATAAATGTACAGTAGTTTCTTACCAGTAGTATGTAAAAATGTATAGTACTGTGGTAGTGGGTGGTTTTCTCAATTTAATGTGAGCAGGAAGATAAAGGAAAAACAAGAAATTGTTTCAAATTTAATTTAAAAGTCTAATGAAAAGTCTCGGTGTGATGATGCACAGGGACTGCTTCAAGCAAAATGTACTCCAGTTAGCATCTTGTTTTCACTGCATGAACATCCTTTAACAGGCTACTGTAAATTAACACAAGCATTCTTCAATTTCTCCATGACCTGCACAGGTTAATTTTCAGATTTGTGATCTTCGATGTGCACACAGAAGTTTTGAACATACAGTAGGGGTGTAAATTATACCTTCATGGATGCCATATTTTCTTTCATGGCTTAGGGGCATACAGAAATGAATTTTGATAAAGTTATGTCAAGTTTATGATAATCTGAATCCTTTATATTCTGACTTTTTTGTTTTTTGTCAAGGTTTAATATTGTGTATTAAGCTGAAGGACTGTACCACAGAACAAATAATATTATGATTTATCCAAGTAACTTCAACATGCAATTTTCAGATCCAGAAAATTTGCTAATACTGTGGATTGACAGACACAATTCACCAAATATCATGCAATATCACCCAAATTTTGCAATCTTATTCAAGCTAATGGCAAGTGCTAATCAACCTCATGTCGCCGAAAGGCCTTTTCCTTTCACGGCAAATCAGGAAGGTTAAGGAGACATTGAATTATTGATGAAATAAGTACAGTGGAAGTTTTGTTCTTGAAGTCAACATCAACAGCATCTTTGCAGAATTGTTTATCGCCTATGGTCAATTTATGACTAATTTATCTTTTATTCCTATCAAGTTGATGCATCAAAGCTTAAACAACTAGCTAGTGGCTCTTTTTGTTTTGGAGATGCTTCAGTACTTGTCTTTTCTTTTTCAGTTTCTCCTTTTGTCATTTTTTTTTTTCTGTGGAAAGACCTTTTTCCCTTGAGAGATCAAGGGTCTCATAGGATTGCTTCTTATTGGACTTTTTTTCATGTTAAGTGCATCGGGTAAATGAGATTTATTGACTGTGCTAATGTACTGCGCCAGGGACAGAAAGTACTGGATTGTCTCTGGTGGAAGGTATCGTCGTCGTCGTCGAATCGAACGTCAGACATTGACAGTTACTATGATCATCCTTTAAAGTGATCTGGGTGTTTTTCGTGCACAAAAGACAGGAAGGTCTCCTAATTGAAGGCTGTTAGAAATTATTTCATGTAAAAACATAGTATAGCAAAACTTGCAGAAAAGCAAAAAAAAATGTCTAACTTCAAAAGAATGTTCTTCCTGCTTTGTGACATTCTAAAGGAATCATTGAATGCATTTGTAGCGATGATCATTATTGTAGTAGGTAACTTTAGAAATTCTTGTGAAGTTGACTACTGTTGTGTACATGTAAATTGTGTTTATGTTGAATTGAAGAACAGAATGTCAGTACCCTCTGTATACATCATTCTTAACTTAACATGTTTCTGCACAAAAAATTTACGCACTTTTCCCTGCGGTGTTAAGCCTATCAGCTGGAAGCCCTTAACCCAGCCTCTACTTTCACCCTAATCCGCAATGGATTATGGTAAAGTTCCCTTCTGTATTAGTCGTGCCAAGGCAGGTACTGTAAGTTTGTCATCCATAAATATCCAATCTGTGTGAGTTTTGTGACATTTGTCATGCATCAGCAGCTATAAACTGCTATCTCTCCACTTCAAATTTGCCGGTTTGGTCTCATTGAGCAACTGTTTCTTTCTGTTTTTACTGTTTAACTCTGCTGTGGCCTCTCCGTATTCTATCGTGAAATCATACTCTAAACATACGCCTTAATTGATGGAGCTGTCCTGAAATTCATGAGAATGTTTTGTATTGATTGAATCATGTCTAGTTTACACTTTGTACCAAGCCTCACCTGTGATTTGCTCACAGGTTTTTCCTTTCTTTCATTAACTGTTGTTCAAGTGCAGTTTTTCTTTTGAGGACAGACAGATTGGCATTCAGTGCCTTATTCAGGAGATGTGTTTGTTGCACTGCTCATAAGTGCAACTGTTTAATAAGCAACACAAAACATTGTACAAGTACAGTGTCAAGAACAGAGAATTAGAGCTTGTGAGGAACAGCGAATTATTGAACATGTTCAATGTGCAATATTATGTACATACTGTAGTAGTATCAAGTAGTAAAGCACCGTACATGGTACACACTGTATCATATACATACATGTGTGAGTTTCTGTAGAGGTATCTGCTCTGCGCAAGAACTGTATCGTCTCAAGCACAAAACACTACACATATAGTATCAAGTATAGCTCTGTACATGTATGGTATGTAGAGTATCAAGCCTTCAGATATATTTGTGATGAACAACTTATCATGTACTAAAACAACATAGGTGTACCCTGTGTATAGGGAAAACCACTGCTCAAGCACTGTATTGTTTCCCCACGTAGAGTGCTACTCTTGAGCCTGGGTCTTGCTAGCAGGATCCAATGCACGATTCAACTTTCAACTAAAGTAGTGCATATTAAACTGATTATAAAAGCTGCTTGGAATAGAATAGTGTCACAATATCTTTCATTCTGTTGCCCGGAGTAGTTGGATTGATTTTGTGGACTTTCATATTTTGCATTCACTGTTGTTAATGGCAATTGGAGTCGTGCAAGGTTAGTTGAAAATTAAATCGCGCATTGACTTGCGCTATTGTGACCCGGGCTTTACATGCACAGGACTCGTGTATGGGGCTCCGCCTGTTGTCATGCTTGGACACTTAATCAAGCACATCACATACTGTGCGTAACATGTTAACTGTGTATCTAATATAAACCACTGTGCAAGCAGTGCACTGTCTCAAGCACAAAAAACTGCACATGCACTGCGCATGCTGTCAAGCTGGGACACTGTGTAATGTACAGTGGCTGTTGTGCATGTACAGTGTCACATGCAAAAAAAAAGCACCATCTGCCATGTTTATGAAATCAGACAAGTTTCGTTCTGTAGTTACTGCTCTAGATTTCTGTGATAACCTGAAATTTATTCGGGTAAAAAAAAAAAAAA
>VJOZ01054497.1:2776-14080 GCA_009801055.1 Stichopus horrens
AGGGACTAGAGGTAGGTGGTTAGGAGAATTGAAACTGTCTGGGGTGATGCATTACAGCCTTTAAATCTTCAGTTTATCATGGCCACATGTAAAAGATTATGTAAGTTGATACTCTAAATAAAGAAACGATAAAACTTTTATCAATTCATAGGTAAGTCTAGAATCTCCCCATTTCAATCACAGTTGACCATGAGCACAGTGTCTGCACTTAGGTGTGGGATTGCGTGAATCCCCGTTTGTCTCCTGAATCCTGCACAAAGATAAATCTTACGAGGGAAAAGTGTGCACACTTTTCCACTGCTGATGTTGTAGCTACAGTGATGAATACACGCAATACTGTAAATTGCAATCGCATCTTTACCAAGTGACAACTCCCACCTTGATTTTGAAAATCCATCTCCCAAATTTTTTGGAGAGGGATTTCCCTCCCATGTTCAATATCTTTGTGGTGCAAACACTGGATGAGCATGCACAAACAAAATACAAACAACACAAAAGTGAACTGGTTCAAACTGGAGGATGGCAATCTCAGGTTAAATCACCAATCCTGACAGCAATCATCCACTGCCCTAGAATTCTAGTTGCCATGGTAACAACTGTAAGAGACAGTCTGAGGTTCAAACTCCTAGCATCAGTAAAGTTGAATGACCTTCAGATCACCCTTCAAGATGCCAAAAAACTACCATTAAATTGAAACTTTATTCTTTCAGTCCAGGACTCCAGTTCCCAATAAACATTTGTTTCCAAAGAGAGTAACATGGGTTGATAGTAGGGTTAGCATTCAGTTGTGAGAAAAACTCTGGGGGGACAAGCCACCAGTTTACCTAGAAACGTTGCACGTAATTCATGGAATTGTGATCAAGTTTTTCACGCCCACTTGAACAACCCCCATGGGGAAACGACTGCAGCCCAAATGCTGAAGAAAATAAAACCTTAATAATCAGATCACGGTACCTGACAAAGATGTATCCCAAAGTAGTAATAAATAGACAAGCTAAAACCAGCAGGGGCAAAAATACATGTGCTGTGCAATCTCTGCACATTACGATTCATGTATCAGATGGAGAACATGCTCCTATAAAGTTTTCCTTTTAAAGGAGGATAGTTACTGTAGTTGTGAGAAAGACATCACCAGAGGATAGGGTACTGCAAGACTGTGACATTACCACAGGGATAGACCTAGTTGCAATCTGAGCAACTATACCAGGAAGATTTATAAGTAGAACAAACTTTGCAAGATAGACTCTACCCAGAGGATAGGTTGTTATAAGAAAGACTTAACCAGGAGGATCCATCCACATTCATGACAGAAAAACCACAAGAGCAGAATGGTGACTTAATGGCAAAACAAAACAAAATGCACAGCATTTCTATTTTGACTCGAAGAACAGTTTGAATTCAAAATTTGTCTCAAGTCTGTTTCAAAGTTTTCAAAGAAAAAGTTACACTTTAGATTGGTTCAATGTTTGATCACATTTTCGGTTTTTTTTTTCCATACCATCGACTCCCACTGATTTCCACTCATCGTCATCATTGCAAGAAGAGTTTTTGACCTATAGAGGAACACTATCACAGTAACATCGACTACAGTCTCTAAGTACTGCATGCCCTATCTTCCTTTAAACAAGTTCAAATGAATCACCCTTTTGAAAGGAAAAAGATTTTTCAGCTTGACATGTAAAAATTTAAGAGTTGCATGGGGTGAAAACAAAATAATTTTGTGAGTCATAATGACCTTTGAGAATACCTCCATACTCCCAAACACATTTTAACACTTTCATAAACACACACCTGTAAAAAAAAAAACAACCATCATGAAAAAATCAGACAATGGAAGGATACTCAACCAAAAAGGTCCTGGCAGGGGAGAGGAGGGATAAATCTAAATGATTACACGTAAGAAATAACGGAAAGGGTGTCAAACGATGCAGATTAAGGCAGATGCAAATCAATGCAGGACCTTGGCTGCGAGACCAAAAGGCTGACAATTACGGAAGGACTGTGGCCAAATCCACGCACGCACAATTGCCTCTGTGCTGGACCATAGTGAATATATATGCGGTAATGCATAGGTCATATGAGGTGAGGGAATACTCAATGTACTGTAAATTGACCTTTGAGAATATAGTACCTCCATACGTCCAACACATTTTCATAATATTTAGCTTAGAACTTCATACACGATGCAAAAAAGGCATACATGGAAAACAAAACCAAAAACTGTCCAGTAAGTTTCAAATAAAATTACCCATCAAATTTTATCTTTCTGTTTTTGTTCTATTTGTTTTTCTTTCAGGCAAAAACCTGTTTCATCACAGTATCAAATCCAATGTAAAATTTTTATTGTATTAAGGGAAACGGGGCATTTTCGACGCACAAACATGGCATATAGAGAGAATAACTTTAATCATCCAGGCACGGCAGTTAACATCTACAAAAGCTTCACCTCCTCAAAACATTCTGCATGAACTACAGAAGAATTGCATCATTTGAATTTTGGAAGTTTCAGAGAACAAATTAGTCATGAACAACAAATAACTGCATTTCTGTCTCTGAGAAATTTGTTCCTTAATTTGGATAATCTACCATTCTATGTACACAAATACTGGTCTTGGAAATATGATTTCTCTCCTGTAAAACAAATGCCCTATACCTTTTCAAGTTAATAGCATGGGAGCAAACTTTTCTCTCTTGCCGACTTGAAATGACTGACTTCGATATATCATCACCAAAACAAGAAGTGGTTCCCATTACCAAAGTCATTTCCATCACTTTACGTTCTATTCTTCCAAATGCAAAATGATTCACAGTGGCAATTTGTAAGTGAGAAGATACACAAACTGATCTCCAAAATCGTTTAAAAAACAAAAAAATTGAATTTCCTCTCTTCATTACTCACAGATTAGTACTATAAAACTGTATTGTTGAAAAGATTGGCAGGAAAGTGAGTTACACCATAGAGCTTATAAAACAGTAACAGCCACAGTTATACACCTTCCACCCCTCAAAAATTAATCTGCATTTGTCCAATGTAACATGAAGCACTATCCTGAAAATGACCAATCAAGCAATGACTATCAGTGACTCTGAAACTGACTTTAAAGAGAGTAGACACAATGTTGATCCTTTGTACTTTTTGGTTCACTTTGAAAACGGAATCAGGATTTTTGAACAAAACAAGCCTGGCAAAGCACACAACTGACAAGTGATCTGAACAATACCGAGCTCAGAAACTTGTTAGACAAATAAGGTCAAATCTCCACATGCCTGTCACAACATCACATGAATCCACTTACCATTATTAGACTTGGCATTGAACAGGAAAAAAAAAACACAAAAGCAACATTAACATCAAATCCCTCACATGTGGCCAAATTTAGAAACTCACAGGAATTGGAACGAAAATGAATCCTCTGGAATTTAATGCAAGATTTCCCATCTTGGTGGGTAGGCAGCTCATTAAAATTGTAACTTTACTACACATCTTCACATGCATGTACTGTAGTAACTATGTGTTTTGCAATGTTTTTGTTGTCATGACATGAGAGAATTAGTCATGTACAGTATAGAAACATTGACAACAAACACATTCACACATGTATGTAACCTTCTACATGGTAGGTCCAGTTGACCCAAACCTCCGTGGTTTGGGAATTCTCTAGCGATGTACCCACCTCATATTTACCTACAGCGCGCATTACGATATTGACCACATGGTCTAGCATCTGGCAATTTTGTGTGCATTTATGTGTATATCTGGTCACCGACCTTCCATAACGGCCAGCCTTCTGGTCTTACGGCGAAGTTTCTGCTGAGCATCTGCATCTTCTGTGATCTGCCAGTTGGTAGACCATAGTCAATACGTTAATGCATAGGTTATATGAGGTGAGGGAGTACTCGTTGTGAATTCTGTCCCACTACTGATGCACTGTACTACATGGCGTGAGTTTCATTATCACTTGACACAAGAATGATCAAGATACCCATAGATATGTGCAATGTGAGTGAATGTATCCCAAGCACATACTCAAGCACCTGATGTTTGCTTATGGTAGCTACAGTGATGAACTTTGCAGATTTTCCTACTGTGATGAAATTAAAGCTGGTCTTTGAATGTAACTATCATACAATTTTTCAATTGTGCTTTTCAAAAGTCCATTGTACCTACAGTAGCAAGCATATGTCCCTTTCAAACAAGCAATAATGTTCTAGACATAAGACACAGTTCCACTGCATTGTTCTTACAATAGTCATGGGAACAAGCAACTTGTGTAGCAATAGTGCTAAGAATTTCCAAACATACGTGTACACTGGACTGGGCTGTGCAGCACTTTTGTAATGGATGAATTTGTCGCACTAAATAAGTTCTCTTTTAATACTACTCATGCCCTGGTTAGCTGCATTCCTCTTTCTACCAACAGCCACTAACTATAGCTTCAATTCTGACTTGATTTAGGCTCAGATTGTACACTATTAAAAGTTCATGATTTTTGACGGGCTGAAGTCCTCCCTACAGTGTACTTCATATTTTTTAGCCAATCAACAAACGTGAACTCAGACTCATCAATACAGAGATCTTGGATCATAGATGGGACAAATCTGTCATTGTTTGCACGTGTTAGGGTATAACGTTAAAAAATGCACGTCACCATCGGTTTCGAAGATTCCCTGGGTTACTTCCTATCTTACCCCTTCATCACTGTTTCAAGACCAGTTTCAAAACCACTGCACTCGCGTAACTACATTTATTACATTAAATATTACATCAAGCACCCATGCCATATTCTGCACTAAAACAGAATTTTTCGATAATAGTACACAGTGAATGGTAAATCTTTTTTTAGTGACATATTTACCATGTGAAACTTTAACCGTGGGATCAGAAGTATGTTTCATAAACTATCTCACCGAATGTTATTGCAAGTCAACTTTGCATGTCTACAGCATCATGGTCATTGCCACTCCAATTTTTTTTTCCACACTGCACAATGTGCATACAGTAGTGCTTGCAGAAACAATGTGTACATATGGAAAGGTAGAACACTGAAATTTTTGCCTATGGTGAAATGTTGCTTGGTTTGTCTAAGAGTATGTTCAGGACAGCGTTCTCCACTCCACACAATTCTGTTTATAGATAATGTCTCACAGTAAAATTAGAAGCAGAACAAAGTTCAAATTTGTTAAACATTGATTGTGAGAATTAAGATGATTTAATAAAATGAGGCTGCACAAGTTCAGACTTCTTTCAGAGATTCCCCAAAACTCCCGGGTTTGGCAATTCGCTGGCGATGTACTCAACTCATGTGCAGTGACGTACGCATTACCATGTTGACCATGGTCTAGCATCCGACAAATTTCATGTGTGTGTGTATTTGGTCACTGCCCTTTCATAATTGCCAGCCTTTTGGTCTTGCAGCACGAAGTTTGCATTATGCTAAGGCATATGTAGGTTATATGAGGTGAGGGAGTATGCGCTGTGAATTTGCAACTTTTGGAGATCTCAAATTGCAATGCAATGGTGAATGCTTCAAACACTGATTTGATCAAACACAAATTCACTGGCAGATTACTGTATGTTTCAGGAAAGGCAAAATTCTGCTATCACTAAGTCTTGGAAAATCAGCAAATGCATGTTTAGTTCATCACTAGATACAATTAAGCATGTCAGAAATTGGACCAAAATGACTGTTGGAAGACTGGTATTACTCCAAATGTATGGACGCCCTGTAAAATAAAAAAAAACCTTAGTATACTGTAAGAGGAATAACATGGCCCAATTGCACTTGATCAAGGAGTATTTGCTATATGAAATTTCACCTCATGCTCAAGGACATATATCCCACCCAAGCCATCCAAAGAACTTTTCATCAAGTTTCAATTGAACAGAGCAAGTGTTCTTCTAAATGTGGGCTAAGGGTGTGCATGAGACAGACAGACAGACAAACAGATGGGACTGATAGCAGATCTGCATTACTATTTCTGTTGGACATTATTTCAGTACATCTGACAAGATAAAACACGAGTACCTGTAACATAGAGTGATAGTATACAATCTCAAAAAGATGGTCACACTGCATATAATTGAAAGCCTCAAAACTATTAGCATGATATTTAGCTTATCCTTAAAGACATTTCAAGGCATCTCATCTTTAGGTAAGCAAGTTTTTGATGCCATCGGGACAGCTGGAGTTGATGTTTAAACTTTCAAACATGTCATGCAACATAACCATTCCCAATCATGCCATCCGATATCATGTCCTCGTTTTCACTGTGACTTATAAAAACATTTTTTACTGTCACATACCTCCCTCGCCCCTGAGCTCTTTCTGCTGGATGAACATTTTTAATGGTATCCTTTGACCTTCCCAATGTCTGAGAAAAATTGGAAGGATAGGAAGCAGGTATGGAGAAACACCGTACCACCGACACAAAAGTACCTCATATGACGCAAAATGACGTAGAAACGCTTTGGGTTTCCTGAAAATGTCCTGATGTCATCAAGATTGACAGGATGGCTGTAGACCTATACTGTAGAGGACTAGGGATATTCATTCATTTGGATCATGGTTTGTCTTGGTACGGAAACTCAATTGAGGCTCCAGGTGTTATTACATTTGCAAGTACATTTAAAAGTGCTAACTCCTACCAGCTAACTTTCACATCATGGTTAACTTCTTTTTGTTTTAATTAACTTGGTGGGTACACAGAGAAGAAACAAATTTATATGGTTACCCACTGTACGTAATACAGTAACTAACACTTGCATTGTTGAAAAACCAGCTACGAGGAAAACGTCACTCTAACACATATACCTGGCAGTTACAGGATAGTATCTCCATAATTGCATAGTAATTAACAAATTTAAATCTTGAAACTAATGAGACTTCGAAGAAGACTAAACAGAGCAACAATGAGATTAGGGGTGAGGGAGGCAGAAAGGTTGGAGAGAGTGCTGAGAGAGAGAGGGGAAGTGGTGAGGGGATAAATATCCTACGATGCTACAGATGTACCAAAATAGAACTTGGTCTATGAAAGGTCACAGGGTCCCAGAACAAGATGTATACAATACAGGGAAATCAGGAATTGCAGAGAAACATGGGTAGAAGCCTTAAAGAGATAACCATGTCTTCCACCATCTGTAATATGAGATCTTCGGTTTCAATGCTACTTTATCTACATGAAAGTCAAAAGTGTACGTAGAATTAACGTGTCATAGGTGGAAAAGTCTATTTCTCAGATAAACATGTAAATTTTGTCAATGAAAGTCATCATCTTAGTAGAATCATGATCTTTCTTGGGTGAGTAAATGAAACACACTGGTGAGGTCAAGGCAAGTCAATTCAAGACAATATATTGTGGTGAAGAACTAATCTCAGACACCCTCAGTCTGTTTTCTCAAAGATTTGAAAATGATACAGGTTAAGGTCAACCCAACATAACATACTGAAGTTCTATGAGCTAACCCTGTACTGTACATCCGTATGCCAAAGTATAAAATACCTGTACTTGTGCAGTACATCACAAACAGATACAAGTGTCTAGGGAACTAACTGTAAGGTCTAATAGACCCACTTCTGCACAATTTAAGCAAGCTGATACTGATAACTGTATCAGCTTCATGATACAAGCAGAGTTTTCATAGCATGTGACATCATCAGGTCCAAGGAGCTGCATGTACTAATAGTGCATGCATTGCATATATAGTGATCTTATCAGCCTCATAATACAAGTTGTACAGTGTTCATAGACTGCGACATGGATTAACCAAGGAGTTACTAAGCTACCCGTATTAACAGTGCATGCACTGTATATCAGCATTTAGTTGGTCTTACCTCCACTTACAGTATGGCACTTCAAGCACCATCTACTACTGGTCTAGCCACACATTTTGCTTGGCTATGTTGAAGAGTAAGTTTATCCAACCATTCTGGTGAAACTTCTTTTCAGTTCCCATATGTGGTTCTCAAGATATTACTAGTTGAAGTTACCCCCTTTCCTACCAACTGTGAACTTGAAGCAAGCAGGAGTGACATCATCTCCTCACATGGTTGAATACTCTTTTGTTTTCTGTATTATTGAATTTATTATTTTGACCTTGAAATCAATAGGTGGTCCGTTTAGGTGCTGGTTATGTGAAGGTCGCAAAACTCTCATACCCATCATACATTCACGTTGTGATAGCACTAGTTATTGAAGTATTAAATTTGGTGTTAGGTTTAAAGAAAAACAAAAGATGCTTTATCAATGTGGGGAGATGACATCAAATCTGCTTGCTTCAAGTCAACGTCAGTAACAAATGTGGCAACTTCAACTGCTTATATCTCGGGAACCACACATTTGAATTGAATGGAAGTTTAACTGTAATAGTCAGATGAACATACTCTTCAACATATCAAAGCTATATTTGTGGCTGGACTATCCTTTTAATGTCTGATACGGAAACAAATGTCCCCATACAATTCGTAGGCGACGGCGATGTGGCCGATAGCTATGGAAACCATCAGCCAAAAGGGCTCAAAATATGACAAATTTGGCCAGCTAACGGCTAATGTCATGTGGCAACCATCACCGCAAGCGAATCAATTAGATCTAATCCTGTGGAGCGAATTCACTGAAATTGGAGGCGGTATTTCACTATAATATGTACCAGCGTAGCTATTCAAGTTCCAGTGTGTACCTCAGGTGCCTGAGTCAGTCTTGTGGAAAAAATTTGCAGTTGCAGGAGCATATGGTTTATGACGAACGTATTCACGCACAGAAAAATGTGTCCATTGCCTCGTATATAGTTTCTTTTCCAACTACAACGTACCGCTTCAAAATAAGTAAATAAATAAAATAAAATAAAAAATAAAACAAAAACCTTTTCTAAGTTCTGCAGCAGTTCAGTGCAGCTTGGTCTTTGTTCGGGGGGCCCCCTGGGTTTGCCCCCCCCCAGCCCATAGGTGTTATGCCGCCGACTGCTCGCCCGCTATATACATCGCACACGCGCACATACACAGTAATATCAGGGAAATTAGGCTTAGGTATACACTGCTAAAAACGTTACAGACATGTTGTACATATATATTTTTTTACAGTCAACTTTAAGCTAGTCACTGAGTGAAGTAATTTGTATTTTCCCCTGTCTGTATAAATTTGTTTTCTCACTTGAAAACAAAAATTTCAAGGAAAGGGGACCATACTGGGGAGGGGGGAATGAGCAAAGTGGAGGGGCCGAGTATGGGACATATGAGCATTGCTTCACACCTGCCGCCTAAGTACACACGTTCACAGGCTTTGACGGTTGCATTATTTCCCGGTCGATGGCTGAGAGTTTCTCCTACTTCATGATACTTTCATCAACAAACTTTTTCAAAAGGGTCCGGTATTCATCACTTACAACACTGAACACTTTGTGGAGACGGAAGGTTTCTGACTGAAATTCTACGTTAACGACATGAACCTTTGCCAAGGTGTACTTTAAGAAGAAGAGCATATGCTTGGTGCCGGGAGTTGTCATTGTACCATAAATCCTGCTTGCTCCATCAACCTTGTCGACGACTGCCTCTGCTCGGAAGAAAACGAGCAGTGAGTCCCATTGTTCCTAGATTCTGCAGCGTCTGCTGGGGCTGAAAAGTTTCTGTTTCTAATCTTGGCTCCGCTACCTCTGAAGAAACATCGTATATTTACTCTATTGCTCTCCCTGATGAGTGTTTACTCCCCTCATTGATCGCTGCCCTCGCAGACGGCGATCACAGCAGGGAAACTCGATTACTAGATGAGTACATATGCTTGGTTAAGTTTAAGTAGGCTCCAGCTCAAATTGTGAGAAATGTACCAAAGCAGAATTCATTTGCCGAGAGAGACTTTGCAAAGTCTACATTGTTCCAGGATTCTTTCTATGTCCATTCCTCGGGATAACCAAAGGGTCCGGGACAATTTGAGCATTTTATGGTTGTCTTGGTCTAACGTATGCCATCCTGAATTGCCTTGAAGTCATGTTAAATGCTTACTGCTCTTTGTAAAATAGTTGCAAACATACTTGAGGAAGCTCTCTAGCCAAGATGGCAAGGTAAAACTTGCATGTTGCGCACACATAAAGCAAACGAATGGCACATGCAACCAATTATGAAGACATGTGACACTTTATTCTTTCTTTAGAAAACCTTGAAATCCGCTGTGCTTCCCCATCACGGTATGAATAGGTATCTGCTGCAAAACCAATAATGCTTGACATGGGTACAAGGGGGGCACCAAGGACCGGGGATGGTGGAATGCCCCGTCAGTCTTCCCCAGTTGCCNNGCAAAATAATTCACAAATAATTTTCATCCCTGTCAATGATAAGTTTTCCTTTGGCTATAGGTACTTAGCTGGGCTACTATTTCTGTTTTTTTTTTCATTTTTTTTTCCTTGAATAAATTGGCACTGCTGTTTGTTTGATGCATGTTTTTTTTCTGATGTGTTTAGAGAAATTTTCTTGCTGTAGTTGCGAACAAATCCGGCTAATACATTATGTACTACATGGTATGCGCAATACTTAAGTGTAACAGATACATATGTATCTATTCCCTGTTAATATATTGTATTCACCTTTCTGTTTTGAGAAACGTTTAGTAAAAAGTGTCAAGAGATCGCTAATAAGTAGCTTTTAAACATATTGCCGGTTTCCAATTTTTCATGTTGTTAGCTATGAAGAGTAATAGCCAAATAAGCATCAAAATCATTTGGAATCTCTGCTTTGGATGATGCATTATGGACCAACATACACCTATCCTGAGACTTATTTTTTTACCAAGAGATTTGCTAAAACCTCAGAGCTTCCGGGGGCTTTGCGCCCTGGACCCCCACAGGGGCGTTGTCCCTGGACCCTGCACCAGGGGCCCTAAAGCGGGCCCCCTGGGCCCCACCCGGTAAGTCACGCAGTTCGCGAAATGATTTTTTGGCCCTTCAACTTTTTCTTGTGCGCTCCATATGCCCCCGCCCCACTTTTCAAATCCTGGTGTCGCCACTGCATAGATGTTTTTTTTTTTCAGTAATGTTTTGACAGCCCTGTACAAACCAGCAGCAGATGCGACATTAATCTCTATGGCATCAAGCAGGACGTCGGCTACCGAACCTTAACCGACCGGCGTCAAAATAACGTTCCCAAACAGTTAATGCCGGAGAGACTGACACATCAGTACTTTAGTCTATAATAATGGAAAAAAAATGAGTCCGACATTTTTACTGTATGGCTAATTTTTCATGTCTTTCAATTCCATCTCGCATAAGGTACGATACCTTTGTCTTCTTTAGTGTCATATCTTTCAGCCCCGTAGCCGGGG